>JAGFNQ010004959.1:406107-516182 GCA_024364735.1 Boesenbergia rotunda
TTTGTGCCTACTAGTACCGTGTCAAAGGTGTCATGTTGTCTAACTAGACATTGACTTGATTGAAAATCAATTGTGTAACCCGCATCACACAATTGACTGACACTTAGGAGATTAAAAGTCATCCCCTTGACTAGAAGGACATTCTTGATCCTAAGACATTTCGATATTTGAATGTCTCCTATTCCTACAACCTTAAGACTACCATTGTTACCAAAGGAAACATTACCTCTACTTTTTCTTTGAAGGGTAGTGAATAACGATCTATCACCGGTCATATGTTTAGAGCACCCACTATCAACGAACCAAGTTGATAGATGCTCCCCCTCAATCACAACCTACACAATACGAAAGATAGAAGATTTAGGTACCCAAATCTTGAGACCTAAAGCACCTACTATGCAAGACTTAGGCACCCATGCCTTGACCACGTTCTTTTGAACCCTAGGGGTCTTAAGTGGTATAACATCAGTCCTAGACATTAACGAACAAATGATGGTTCTTTAGGTCGGTAACCAATACCGGCCCTATTGTAAACCGCCCTTTGTGCATTCAAAATCATATCTAAAATCTTTGAGCTAGTTGAGAACTTCTCAAGAACACTCTTGAGTCTCTCAACCTCACTCTTCAATGATTTGTTCTCATCTTCTAACATTTCTACATGCAAATAATCAACATCCTCATCCTTAGAGGATTTCAATTGTTCAACTTCTACTTTCAATGATTTAATTTTTCCTTTTGACTTCTTTAACAATTCGGTTAAGCATGCAATGGTTCTATAACATTTATCCAATTCGGGAGAGATTACCTCTTCATCATCCGAAGATGATGAAGCCGCGTTTGAGGAGTTCGTGGATTCATCACTGCTCTCTTCTCCTTCAATTGCCATGAGTGTCACGTGTCGTGTACTCTTCTCATCCTTCTCTTCTTCGGATGAGCTAGAGGATGATTCATCCCATGTGGCCTTGAAGGCTTTCTTTTTCTTCTTGGATTTATCCTCCTTCTTCTTGAGCTTTGGGCAGTCCTTCTTGAAGTGCCCTTTCTTGCTACACTCATAACAAGTAATATTAGACTTATCAATCTTAACTTCACTAGGGTTACCTTTACCCTTGAAGCGTCGGCTCTTCCTCATCATCCTTCTAACAAAGTTGGTCATTTCAAAGGAAGAAGATCCGCTGCCATCCTCCTCGGACTCGGACTCGGATTCGGATGAAGATGAAGAAACCTCCTTCTCCTTCTTCTTCTTGTTGGTCTTTTCCCCTGCAACTAAGGTAAACCCCTTCTCCTTGGGGCCTTTGTTAGCCATTTCATGAAGCTCCATTTCACAAAATAAATCATCTAATTTTACAATTGACAAATCCTTAGAAACCTTGTAGGCATCCACCATAGATGACCACAAGACATTCCTTGGAAAAGCTTTTAACACATACCTCACAAGGTCGCGGTTCTCGACCTTTTCATCAATGGAGTGAAGACCGTTGAGGACTTCTTTGAATCTACTATGAAGTTCACTTACCATTTTACTCTCCTTCATGGAGAGATTTTGTAGTTGGTTGAGGAACAAGTCTCTCTTGGTTATATATTCTCGAATCTCGGGTACCCTCATGGAGTTCGATGAGCTTATTCCACAAATCCTTTGCACTTGTAAAGGGACCAACCTTGATTAGTTGATATTTGTTCATTCCACATTGCAAAGTCACCACCGCCTTCGCATCGGCTTCTCCTTTTCGTGTTTGCTCAGCCGACCACCGTGAAGACTCCAACTCTTTTCCCTCCGCGTCTCTTGGAGGGGTGAAGCCTTCCTTCACGGAGAACCACATTCCGATGTCGGTCTTAAGGTAGTACTCCATGCGAGACCTCCAATATTGAAAATCTGATCCATCGAAGAAGGGAGGTCGAGTGGTGCTAAATCTTTCTCTCAAAGCCATTGTTGATAGCCCTCGGATGTTAAGCCACTTGAACAGAGCCCCAAGCTCTGATACCACTTGTTGGAACTTGGATGGCTAGAGAGGGGGGTGAATATAGCCAGACACGAAATTCTCTTTCACTTTGATAGATTCTGCACTTAGGGTTAGTAGCACAGCGGAAGCAATACAGAACAGAGATGCAGTAACTAAACCCTAACTTAGCACACGCACAAAACGCTAACAAAGAGGATTTACAAGGTTCGGGGATAACTTGCCCCTACTCCTTGGCGTGCCCTTAAGGTGGGCGATCCCTTGATCGTCAGCAGATCAAGCCCTGAAAAATCCGGATAAAATGCAACCTCCTTCTCGGTGGAGTAACCTCTCCACAGCGTTTTAACAGGAATAAAGTATTAAGCACAATGAAACACAAGAAGGGATCTTACAGAGCACTTAAAACCGCAAGAACACAAGCGAACTCCTCACCGAGCTCCACCCAGCACAGATCTCACGCAAGAACACCTTGCTCTTCATGTCTTCTTGCCGATGGACTCGCCAAGCTCCTTGTTTCTTCCAAGTGCTCAAGTATCAGAAGGTTGCTCAAGATTCACAGTTGCTTGCACAAGAGATGGATCAAAGTTGTCGCAAGAACTCAAGAGTTGTAGCCGCAAGAAGTGTTTGAATCAAGAATTGTTATTGAGACTTCTTAGCCACCGAGCTCTTAAGTCTCTGCTCACTGATCCCAAGTCCCAGGCGCGCCTCTGAAGCTCCCAGCTGTTCACCAGCTTCTCTGCAACAGCCTCGGCTATCCTGACCACCTCTGGACTCACTGAACTCTCCAGCCAAGCCCAGGTCAGCTCGTCAGCTTCCCGCCATTGCAAGCTCACGCCATCCGTTGTGACCTGAGAAGAAGAAACAAACAAACCTGCTCCAAGGATAGACTCCCATTGACCCTCCTTGAGTGTTTGAATCCATCCCCGTCACCTGAACACTTAATCAGAGGTTTAGCAAATGAAATCAAAGTTACATCAGTGATAGCAGAGAAAAACAGAGCGAAATCGGAACGCAATCAGACGTCTGACACCGCTTTTGAAATAAAGCTGTCAGGTACTGATCGGTCACCGAACCGATCAGAGTGACTCTTGATCGGTCACCAGACCGATTAGGATGGGCTCAGACCGATCAGGCTCCAACCTGATCGGTCCCCAACGTGTAATCAGAAATCGCGACTTCTTTGTGATCGGTCACCAGACCGTTCCCAAGTTGTGGATCGGTCACCAGATCGATCCACCCCTTCTCAGAGTGGTTTCCCAGCTTCGCAGTCCAAACCTCCTGATCGGTCCCCAGACCGATCAGGGTATTGCCTGATCGGACTGGTGACCAATCAGGCCACTCTCTGACCGAACAGGCTCCAGCCTAATTGGTCGTAGTGAGGAGCTCGCGACATTTGATCGTTCACCAGAACGATCTTAATAGTATCCCTGGTCGGTCACCAGACCGATCAGGAGCCGATCAGTAGGCTTCCCAAACTCACTGTATGTTCTCTGATCTGTCACCAGACTGATCAGACATAGCTGGATCGGTCACCAGATCGATCCACGAGGGAATCCGTGCCAACTTCCCTGATCGGTCACCAGACCGATCCAGGCAAGGCCAAACCCACTCTAAGTCAAGAGAACTGGCTCCCAGCCTCCCCTGACTCGTGCTCAGTCCCTCAGACCAAGACTCCGTGCCCAGTTTCACTCACCGGGACTTCAACCTAGCCCTCCAAGCTAGGACCTGGCCCTCCAAGCTAGGGTTTCATCAACCTAGCCCTCCGGCTAGGACCTGGCCCTCCAAGCCAGGGTTTCAACAACCTAGCCCTCCAGGCCAGGGTTTCATCCAACCTAGCTCTCCAAGCTAGGACCTGGCCCTCCAAGCCAGGATTTCATCCAACCTAGCTCTCCAAGCTAGGACCTGGCCCTCCATGCCAGGATTTCATCCAACCTAGCTCTCCAAGCTAGGACCTGGCTGATGGACCCAAATGAGGTTGTCACGAATGTGGGTCTCCAATTTAGATATTTGTAAAGCTGGAAACTCTTTTTGCTAACAAGAATAGAAATATAGTAAAGGGGCCACAGGTCGTATTTTTCCTAGGGCTAGTTAAGGTTGTTTGCTTCAAGCTCGAGTTTATTTGTCGTCAAATATTTTTGGGTTTTAAGTAAGAATTGGGTCTAGTTTCAATTAGAAATGAAAACTCAATGAAAAAGAGAGAAACTTAACTAGACAAATGCAAGCTAGGTAATATCAACTATTGAACTCAACCAATAGACAACTTTAATCAACTAATGCAAATTTGTAAAATTCATAAATCAAACTGATACAAAATGAAATACTGCACTACAACTTGTGTTCAACTTCGGAAATTACCACTCAAGCAAACCTAATGCGAAACAAATGAAATAAAATAGTTTTGACAATTTTCGATTGAACCAAATGCTAACACTTTGAACCTAATTGCAGAATTGATACTACAATTCAGAACAAACCAAATGCGAATGAGCTGATTTCAAGCACAATAATACACTAAATGATAGGTTTAATCCTGATACAAAACAGTGCCGAAACTTAACTTGATATCACATGCAGAAATGAAGTAAACTTGCTACCAAGAGGAAGGAGCTAATGTGTCGAAAGCTGAACTAAATGCTTAAACTGTTAACTAACAATTCAGAATGTGAAACTAACCAATTTAGCTTGGAAAATAAAACTATCAATGAAGTGATATGCTGGAATGAATAGCCGAACACTGATAAATTCAGAAACACCTAAAACAGAACTGATATGCAGGAGTGCAGAAATGAACTGCAGAGTTTCAGAAAACGATTGCAAAGATGCAGCAACAACTTGAATGTAAAGTCAAACAAGCAACTGATGTGAAGCAACTGAATGTGAAACAAACAAATCGGATACAACATGGAGCAGCAAATGAATGCAGAAACAAACTCAAGTGAAATAAAATTTCAGAAACTAAACTGATGTGCAGAAATGAATGAATGCATGAATGAGATGCAAAACTTCATAAATCCAATGCAGTAATTCAGAACAATCTGGATGTGAAGCCAAACAAAACAACTGAGATCTAATGCTCCAATCTAAGGTTCAGGTAAGGTTCAGCAGGACTAACTTTCACTTGATACAACTTCAGAAGTGACAAGCTTCAGAATTGAGGAAATAAAGCTAACTTGCAGGAATGGAACACCCTACTTGTAGAAATTCAGAATCAAAGTAATAGCAGAAACAGACAGATGCGAGCTGAATTCGAGTGCACTAATATAAAGTTCAGATAAGATTCATAAGAGCTAGAATTCACTTGATACAAATTCAGGAACTGAAAATAAAATCTGATACGCAAGGAAAGAACTAATATGCAGAAACAGGAATGATACGTAAGAACTAAAGTCTGAAACAAACTGACATTAAATGGAATTGTTCACTAACAAGCAATATGTCTAATTAACTTGCAGAAATGAAACCTAATTAAGGCAGAAACGTTTCAGAAAAGTAAACTAAAACAACTGATACAAAGTTTAGAAATTGAATTGGCTTGCAAAAATCGAAACTATAACTAATAACAGAAATGCATTAAGAAAACTAGCATCGATTCCTTCCCTTAGCTCAAATTCTTCTTGCCGTCACACAAGAGCAGCTCCACAGATCGCTGGAAAAATCTGACTCAGTGATCAAATCAGCTCAGACTCTGCTCAAATTTGAAAAACCCATCCGATCTCCTCGATCTCGTTGTGTTGGATTGCGATGATGGCTTGGAGATTATCAGAGCACTCCAGAGGACCCTCCGGCTAGCTCCGATGGATGAAAAGTGGCACAAAACGAGATTCAATCAACCGAATGACAGATCTGAAGAAACCCTCATTCAGCTCTGTTCTTGGGCGAATTGGAGCTGAAATCTTCACGGCAACAACATTCCGACGATCTAGAACTTGATCCAAGAATGAAAGCGAAGCGGTCACGCCCTCAGATGAAGCAAACTTGAAGAAGAAACGAAGAACTGGAACTAGCGAAGAAGACTGGCGAAGACGCGACCAGCCGATCTGAGCAGAGCAGCAGTTAATATAGTTTCAGAAATGAACGACCGAGATTCACTTAACTCCATCCAACGTCTAGATCTCTTCAGATTTGAATCAAACTTCCCAGATCTTGATCAAGGGTCAGGATCTGCCTCTCAGTAGCTCGGATCTTCCAGATTTGCAGCGGATGACTCAGATCAACCTGATCTTTGAATGGATGGTCTAGATCCCTCTGATCTCCATCCAACGGCTAGATGATCTCTGATTTGGATGAAATCTTTAGATCTTGATCCAAGTGCTTGATTAACCTTAACCCCAGCTCGGATTGCCTCAAAGTTCTCAGATGGCCTAGATCTAACCATTTTTGAATCGGACGGCCCATATTAGTCAATGTTTGATCACTCGATCCGGGTCCACTTCTGACTCAAGTTTGACCCAGCATGACCTAGGTCCATGATCCTTCCAAGCCTACAAAAGTAGATCAACAATTTAGTAGCAAAATAATTCAAATGTATCAAGATTTACAATAAAGCTCAAAATAGAATAGATTCATGAAACCTAGGTTAATTCAATATTAAGAAAGTAAAATATGGGTCAAACATGGATTTAAGAATATGAAATGATCAAGAAAATAACACTTATCACTGGCCCTCCACGCCAGGATTTCATCCAACCTAGCTCCACTAGGTATGCCTAGTTCCACTAGGTATGCCTAGTTCCACTAGGTCTTTTCCACTTTACTTAGTCCCCGACCAGGACTTAATCTCAATCATCTCATTAACCTAAACTAAAATTGGTGTCAACACCAAAACAACAATCAGGGTCAGACTGCATCAACAGAATTGTCTTCCATTGTCCAAGACGAGCTTGTGAGGAATCCCATAATGGCACAGGATGTTCTGCCACAGAAACTTGATCATCGCTTGCTCCGTGATACGTGCCAGGGCCTCAGCTTCTATCCACTTGGAGAAGTAATCGACCGCTACCAGCATGAACCTTTTCTGAGCCATAACAGTCGGGAATGACCTCACTATGTCCATGCCCCATTCGTCGAACGGGCACGAGACCGCTGACGCCTTCATCATTGCCACGGGTCGGTGAGAAAGCTTATGGTGCTTTTAGCAAGACAAGCAGGTCGAGACCATTCGATTGACGTCCTTCTGCAGGGTTGACCAATAATATCTGGCCAGTAGCACCTTTCGGACCATGGCTCAAGCTTCCGTATGACTCCCACATACCCCCATGTGTATCTCTCTAAGCACATAGTCGGCATCTTCCTTACTTAAGCATTTGAGTAGGGGTCGGGCGAAAGCTCTTTTGTATAGTGCATCACTGACTAGGGAGTATTGGGCTGCCCGCTTCCTCAGGAGTCGGGCCTCCTCCCGGTAGGCTGGGAGAGTCCCGTTTGTGAGGTAGGCGATGAACGACGCTCTTCAGTCCGTCTTGAGCTCCAGCTCGGCCTGTTGCTCTATATGTATCACCATCATCACTTGACTGCTTAGCTGAGGAAGCACCCAAGAGCCTATCGAGCTAGCCAACTTGGCCAACTCGTCTGCCCATAGGTTACTTTCTCTGAGGATTTTCTGTAGCTGGACCTCCTGGAATCCAGCTTTTAATTTCTCATAGGCTTCCACAAAGGCTTGCAACCGGTCATTGTTGACTTCGAACTGACTGGCGAGCTGCTGGGTGGCTAACTGTGAATCCGAGTATAGCATGACTCGAGAGGCACCTACATGCTTAGCTGCTTGCAATCCCGCGATGAGGGCCTCTTACTCGGCCTCGTTATTTGTGGCTCGATATTCCAATCTGACCGACAGCTATTACTATTCTCCTCTTGGTGAGACCGTCAGAATTCCTATCCCATTACCTCGCCGAGCTGACGAGTCATTCACATAGACTTGCCAAGCTTCTTCAACCTCTTCCGAGTGCAGCTCACTTAGGAAATCGACTAAGTCTTGTGCTTTGATGGTCGACCGAGCTTGATACTGGATATCATACTCACTTAGCTCGGTCGTCTACTTAATCAGTCGCTCTGATGCCTCAGGGTTTGAAGCTACTCATCCCAGGTTACTGTTGGTCGGGACCACGATCGGGTGTGCCAGGAAATAGGGTCGGAGCCTTCGGCCGGCTAACAACAGAACATAAGCCAATTTCTCGAGTGTCGTATATCGACACTCGACACCCTTCAGTAAATGAGCGAAGAAGTACACGGGTTGCTGCTCAACCCCCTCCTGCCTCACCAATACCATGCTGACCGACTCAGTTGAGGCAACCAAATACACAGACAACACCTCTCCTACCTCGGGCTTGGCCAACACCGGCAACTCAGCCAGATATATCTTTAATTCTTCGAACGCCTTATCGCAGTCGGCATCCCACTAGAATTTGGTGGCTCATCGGAGGGTCTTGAAGAAGGGTAACCCCCGCTCGGCAGATCATGATATGAAGCGGGATAAGGCCGTGATTCGCCCGGTGAGCCTTTGCGCCTCTCGGAGGTTCCTTGGTGGGGGCATGTCGAGCAAAGTCTTGACCTTGCTCGGGTTGGCCTCTATGCCCCTCTCAGTAACTATGTATCCGAGGAATTTGCTACTTCGAGCCCCAAAAAGACACTTTGCGGGGTTTAGTTTGAGCTCGTACCTGCGTAAGGTCTGGCAGGTTTCTTCCATATCCGCCACCAGATCTGCCGCTCGGCTTGATTTGATTAGTATGTTGTCCACATATACCTTCCGGCCGATCTGTGTGTGGAATATTTTATTCATCATACTCTAGTAGGTGGCTCCGGTGTTTTTCAGCCCGAACGACATGACCGTGTAGTAGTACGTGCCGTCAGCTATGATGAAGCTAACTTTCTCCTGATGCTCGGCTGCCAAGGGCACTTGGTGATAACCCTGGTAGACATCTAGCATGGAGATGAGCTCACTTTCAGCTGTTGAGTTGACCATTTGATCGATCCGGGGCAGAGGGTAGCAGTCCTTCGGGCAGGTTCGGTTGAGATCTCGGAAGTCAATGCACACTCTCTACTTATTATCGGGCTTAGCCACTAAGACCGCGTTGGCCAGCCAGGCCGAGAATTGAACTTCCCGGATGTGCCCTGCCTCCAGCAGCTTCTCGATTTCAGCCCGGATCACTTTGTTCTGCTCCGTACTGAAGTCTCGCTTCCTTTGCTTAACCGGCCGAGCGTTAGCGTATACGCGGAGGTGGTGCTCTGCCACCTCTGGTCGGACACCCTTCAGTTCTTTGACTGACCAGGCAAACACGTCCTGATTCCTGGTCAGACACTCCAGCAGTGGTTTTTTCAACTCGCTCGGTAGCCCGGCGGCTATCTTAACTCGGGCTTCCTCCCGGTCGGAAAGCAATTGGATCTCTTCCTTGTCTTCATGCAGCTCGGCCCAAGGAGAGGATTGCACCATATTGCAGCTAGTGGAGGTGCGCTGACCCTTCTGGCTCTCCGTCCGAACATCGTCCACGTAGCACAGGCGGGCCACCCTCTGACCTCCTCGACCTTGTCGCCGACCGGGAATTTGATATTGAGGTAGAAGGTGGAGGTGACTGCCCGAAACTCGTTGAGGGTCGGTCGGCCTTGGATCGCGTTGTAGGCCGAGGGGGCGTCTACTATCAGAAAGGTGGACCATCTAGTTCGCTTTAGGGGCTCCTCCCCTAAGGACATGGCTAGCTGAATCTGCCCAATCGGCTGCACCTGGTTCCTTGTGAACCGAATAGTGGGGTGGCCACCAATTCCAGCTGGGACGACTTGATCTGTAGTTGGTCAAAGGTTTTCTTGTAAAGTATGTTGACCGAGCTGCCCATGTCCACTATGGTTTGGTGGACCTGGTAGTTGGCGATGATGACTGTGATGACCAGGGCGTCATTGTGTGGGACTCCCAGTCCCTGTAAATCTTGCGGCCCAAAACTGATCTGGGGCACTTATGCCTGTGCTCCATCGGTTTTCTAGTAGCAAGATGTGGCTTATGCTTTGAAAATTGAATCAGTGGTCAGTCTGCGCTTGAACGACGACATTCCAAGAAGCAACTTCCATACGAAGTTGTAGCTCAGTCTATCTTTCTGCCCAGAATGAATGCCCAACAGAACCTATTCCACTGAATAAAGAGATACAAATAAAATTTCAAGCACAACCTAGAAACATAATACAATCAAAATGAAGAAGAGGAGATGTTGTATTATTTAAATCAAGTCAAATTAAGATAAAATATATCCATATTTTAATGGATATGCTTTGAATAAATGAATGACTAAGGTTAATTTAGATGCATAATTTTAGGGTTGGATTAGTTTTTCCTACTACTATATAAAGGCATGTATAGCCTATGCTTGTAATCAAGTTTTTCATTTGCAATAAGCATTACATTAATTCTCTACTATTTTATTTTGTTTCTTCTCATCTAAGTTGTTGCTATCGAGTGTTCTCCTTTATCTCTTCCTTATTTAAGTGCTGTCAAATTGGTATCAGAGCCGGTAACCTTCTAGCTTGTTTTTTCGTAAATATGGCAAACAATTTTAATGTTGTATGGTCAGGTCCCAAATTAGATGGGAAGCTCGATTATAATTATTGGCAGATAATGATGTCTACACATTTGAAAGCTCAAAATCTTTGGAGCTCAATTGATCCAGGCCTTTTAGAAGGAGCTGATGCAAACTCTCAACGTCGAGATCAACTTGCGTTGGGACAAATTCATCAAGGAGTAGATTATTCAATTTTTGGCATGATAGCAAATGCCAAGACGGCAAAGGAGGCGTGGGACATCTTGAAATTGTCATACAAAGGAGTTGATCGAGCACAAAAATCAAAGTTGCAATCGCTACGAAGGTTATACAATCGATGTGAGATGACCTCTACAGAAATAGTTGAGCAATATTTTTCACGACTTACTGATCTTGTCAATAAAATGAGATTATATGGAGATAAAATTGGAGATGATGCTGTAGTTGAAAAGATTCTTCGAACCATACCATTGAAGTATGATCATGTGGTGACCTCAATTCAAGAATCACATGATACTGCACTAATGACAATTGCAGTATTAAAAGGTATGATAGAAAGTCATATTGACAGGATCGAAGCAAAGACGGAAACACCAACAAATGAAGAAGCTTTAAAGAGTCAAGTTAATCTTAACACGACTAACTCTAGTCAAAGAGGAGGAGGATTCAATAGAGGTCATGGAAGAGGAAGAGGATATAGAGGAAGAGGATGAGGTAATTACTCAAATCAAGGAAGAGGTGGAGACAATGTCAAGCAAGATAAGTTTCTGGCTCATTGCTATAATTGTGGAAAATATGGGCACAAAATTGCAGATTGTAGATACAAGAAATTCAACAACCGTGGCAACCAGGCAAACATTGTTGAAAATTTTGGTGAGAATTCTAATGAATCTGAAACTTTACTTTTGGCTAGTAACAGTTTACCTGCAGATGAGAACGTATGGTTTTTGGATACTGGATGTAGTAACCATATGTGTGGAAGAAAAGAGTTATTCTCAGAGTTAGATGAATCAATTCAGTCAGAGGTTACTTTTGGAAATAAGACAAAAGTACCAATTATGGGAAAAGGTAATATTTATATCCAGTTGAAAGATGGTTCTCAAAATTTTATATCTAATGTCTTTTATGTTCCTGAACTTCACCAAAACTTATTAAGTATGGGACAATTATCAGAAAAGGGTTATAAAATATGCATTATTCAGGGGTATTGTACCATAACAGATGGAAAAGGAATGTTGATCGCAAAGGTAAAGATGTCTCAAAATCGATTGTTTCCTTTGAAAATTCAACATAAATTCCTTTCTTGCTTCAATTCTGAGATTTTGGACGATAATTGGTTGTGGCATATGCGGTTTGGGCACTTTCATTTTTCTGGGTTAAATTATTTAGCAAGAAAGAAGCTTTTTTTTTAGTTGCCTGATATTATGAAGCCTAATCATGTTTGCGAGATTTGTTTAATTGGCAAGAAGCATAGAGAACCTTTTCTGTAGGAAAGTCATGGAGAGCCACAAGACAGTTAGAACTTGTTCATTCAGATCTGTGCACAGTGGAAGTTCCATCACTTGGAGGTAATAAGTATTTTATTACGTTTATTGATGATTTGAGTCGAAAAACTTGGGTTTATCTTCTACATCAAAAGTCAGAAGCATGTGATATTTTCAAGCAATTTAAGTCATTTGTTGAAAAACAAAGTGGATTTGAAATCAAAATCTTAAGAACTGATAGAGGTACAGAGTATATTGTCTGTGATGATTTTTTAAAGAAGCATGGCATTCAACATCAAATGACAGCTAGATACACTCCATAACAAAATGGGGTGGCTGAGAGAAAAAATAGAACTGTTATGGACATGGTAAGATGTATGTTGAAAGCATAAAATCTACCTAAGCATTTCTGGGCAGAAGCTGTATCTTGTGCTATTTATGTGTTGAATAGATGTCCAACAAGAAGTGTTCGAGATAAGACACCTGAGGAAGCTTCGAGTGGAAGAAAATCGACTGTCAAACATCTTAAGATCTTTGGTTGTTTGGCATATGCACATGTACCAAATATGTTGAGAAAGAAACTTGATGACAAAGGTGAGAAGTGTATTTTTATTGGTTACAGTGATACATCAAAGGCTTATAAGCTATATAATCCTGAAACTAAGAAAGTTATTATAAGTCGTGATGTGATTTTTGATGAACATGGTAGTTGGAGTTGGTCTATTGAAAAAGAAAAATCAATTGTTATTCCTGATATTTCCAACGATTTTTTGGATGAGCATCCTACTCAAGATAATGTTCAAGTTTCTGTACAATCTGAAGCACCAACAAGGAGATCACAACGCGAGCGTCAATTACCAGCTCGCTAGCAAGATTATATATTAAGTAATGATAATGACCTGTCTGATGAAGAAATTGTTCAGTTTGCTCTTTTTGCAGATTGTGATCCTATATCTTTTGAGGATGCTGCTAAAAAGGCTCATTGGTTGAAGGCAATGGATGAGGAAATTCATGCCATTGAAACTAATGGTACTTGGGAATTGACGGAACTACCTCCAAGAAAAGAACCAGTAGGAGTAAAGTGGGTGTACAAGACAAAGTATAGGTCAAATGGAGAAATTGATCATTTTAAAGCGAGGTTGGTTGCAAAAGGTTATAAGCAAAAAGCAGGTATTGATTATTTTGAGGTTTTTGCTCCTGTAAGTAGACTTGATACAGTACGCATGCTTATTTCACTTACTGCTCAAAATAATTGGAAATTGTATCAAATGGATGTGAAATCTGCGTTTCTGAATGGTTTCTTGGAAGAAGAAATATATGTTGAACAACCTTTAGGATACGTGAAGAAAGGGGAAGAAAATAAGGTTTACAAATTAAAGAAATCATTATATGGTTTAAAGCAAGCACCGAGAGCATGGTATAGTTGTATTGACTCTTACTTTATTGAAACCGATTTTTTGGGATGTCCTTATGAGCATGCTTTGTATGTTAAACATACTGAATCTGGTGATACACTCATAGTTTGTCTTTATGTTGATGACTTGATTTTCACCGGAAATAACTTAAAGTTAATCACAGAATTCAGAGAGGCTTTGGTTAGTAAATTTGAAATGACAGATATGGGCCTAATTAGTTATTTTCTCGGACTTGAAGTTATTCAGATAGATGATGGAATTTTTGTTTTACAAAAGAAATATGCTTCTGACATTTTGAAAAGGTTTAGGATGGAGAGCTCCAAATCGGTCCCTACTCCTGTGATTGAAAAGATAAAGTTGTCCAAAGATGAAATTGGCAAAAATACGAATATTACAGCATATAAAAGCTTGATTGGAAGCTTAAGATATTTGGTTGCTACGAGACCAGATATTTCTTTTGGAGTTGGAGTACTTAGCAGGTTTATGGAGAAACCAAAGGAGTCACATTGGGTTGCAGCAAAGCGAATTCTCAGATATGTCAAAGGTACAATTAATGATGGAATTTTATATTTTACTAATAAAACTGTGGAACTTGTTGGATATACAGATAGTGATTGGGCCGGAGATGTTGAGACTAGAAAGAGTACATCGGGATATGCTTTTCATCTAGGTTCAACTATATTTTGGTCTTCTAAAAAATAGCAAGTGGTAGCACTTTCAACAACAGAAGCAGAATATATAGCGGCAACAAATTGTGCTACGCAAGCAATTTGGCTAAGAAAAATTCTAGATTTTCTACAACACAGACAAGAAGACCCTACGATAATTTTCTGTGATAACAAGTCAACAATTGCATTATCTAATAATCCAATTTTTCATGGTCGCAGCAAGTATATAGATATCAAGTACCATAAAATCAGAGAATGGGTTGCAGAAAAACAAATCAATATCGAGTATTGCCCTAGTGAATGTCAAATTGCAGATATCTTTACAAAATCTATGAAGACGGAGACTTTTCTCAAGTTGAAGAAGGCAATTGGGATGACAAACATTTGTGACTTGGTTTAAGGGAGGCTATGTTGTATTATTTAAATCAAGTCAAATTAAGATAAAATATATCCATATTTTAATGGATATGCTTTGAATAAATGAATGGCTAAGGTTAATTTAGATGCATAATTTTAGGGTTGGATTAGTTTTTCCTACGACTATATAAAGACATGTATAGCCTATGCTTGTAATCAAGTTTTTCATATACAATAAGCATTACATTAATTCTCTACTATTTTATTTTGTTTCTTTTCATCTAAGTTGTTGCTATCGAATGTTCTCCTTTATCTCTTCCTTCTGTAAGTGCTCTCAGGAGACAACGATGTTGTGAAGTAGAGTGAATGTTTTATCAATGAAGTCTGATTTTCTTTTTTAATGAATGACACTTTTCATGCAATCAAAAACAAACACTAATATACAAATAATACAATACAAGCTTGCTCATAAGTTGACCATTCTTGGTAACTTGCAAAAAGCAATATCGACAATAGCTTCGTGTTGTTAACTTGTTTGCGTGACAATTACTAAGCAAAATAAAAAATTCAGAACTTGAAATTGCTACTTCTGTTGTCCACTTCTGTACATTCTGTTGTCACTATTGCGAGCAAAGGGAGAAAGTCACCTATAACAGAAATGCACCTGCATACAAGTTAATGGAGAAGAGGTTATAAATCTAGAAAATTTGGCTAGAACTAAGAGAGATATATTCTCATGATGATACATTGATATAGGATCACAAACACACAACTCTGAGAAACTCACCTGCAACAGAAGTTTCGATCCAAGCTCCATTGACGTAGGATCACAAACACAGTTCCCTGTTAATTGATTTAAGTACATAAGTTGTGAAACTTTAAAATATAAAGAATTAACTTATATAACAACAACATCAACAACACCCATCAGATAGGTTATGCTGCAAGAGAACAATAAGGAAGCCATGATATGGAGCCGATCAAAATATTCAAGACTTCTAAAGGGAAGAATGTTAAAATCAAGTTGAAATAGAAAAATAAACACTCTTATAGCAAGGTACAGCAAGATGAGTTGGTGCATCTGATGTTCAATGGTTATCACACAATAAATTGATATGAGATATTTCAAAAGTTAAATTTACTCGATCACATGAGAGAAAAAATTAGAATGAGTCATATGCACTAAACCAATCAAACATACTAAAAGGAAATACATGAATACCAACCATAGATAATACCAAGTATTCTCGTGCATGTTGTTAGAACTTGCAACAATAAAAACAATTATTGATTGCATTTTCTCAATGAACGATTATAATTTAATAAATTAAAACTATGACAGTACCTATTATAGATGTCAAATCTGGTTCATATGTGTCAACACTGTTATGATTATTATCTTCAATTGATATGATAATTAACACATTGACATATTTACAAAATGTAATTAAAAGGAGTTTGTATTTACAAGTAAAATTATAATGACTATGAATTCGTATTGCACACATACCGTTGTTGTAAATTTGGACAGTTACATTTGTCATGTGACACTTCTCGATGCCGCATCCATGACATAGCCTAGAATTTGATATTGATTTCTCTTTCGATGATTTCAATCTCTTCCCACATCCCTTTGTTCTTACCGAAGAAGGATCAATAATACCAAGACTCTCATCCATAGATTTCATCCTTTGACTTTTATCAAGGCATGTTTTACTAATGTTCATCTCTTGAATTTTCTTATAGATATAATCAAATTATTCATCCAAGAAGGTTGTCCCTGTTGGAGCAATCGGCCCTAAGATGGTCCGGAGTGACCATGGGTTTTGATGTTTGGGCAAAGGGTTTAAGTTAGGTTTACCCTTGTATTTGATATGTGTATGTTGAGTGTGCAGGTTGTACAGGTTACGCATATAGACCTGACTGGACGGCCTCAGTACGGTGAATGATGGCATGGAGGCCAGCTGGAGGCTGGCGTGCGCATCTGAGGGACCATAGAGTGCAGGGACGATGAGCTGATGGGCGCGGACTTCGAGGCATACGTGAAGGGTGGCATGGAGGCAAGCTGGAGGCTTGCGTGCGCATCCGAGGAACGAGGGCCGAAGATGAAGAGGGCGCGAAAGCAACAGTTGAGGCTGCGGAGGAGGAGTCAATCGAGTCGTGAGGGTCGAGTGTTGTGTGAATGTACTCGGGAAGGGATTCAGCTAGGGACCAGTCGACTGCCCTGGGGGCAGTCGACTGGTAGGTGGTTGGTGAGCTGGTAAATTCGAACGTTGGGAGTGTCAACGGTCGAATTTGGCTGGCACTAGTCGACTGCCCTGGGGCAGTCGACTGGTAGTGAGAAATCAGCCCCGAGTCCTATTTAAAGAGGACTTCGTGGTGGCTGAGTTTCTTGACGAAACTCGCTTGGGTAAAGCGTGTTAGTAGTCTTTTGTGCCCAGATAGTGTCCAAGGTGTTGTGGCGAGGTTTCTCCACCCACAAGGAGCGACGAGGGCTAGCCGGAGGTTATCCGGGGAGTGATCCACCGACGGATTCTTGGATTAGTCACCCGGCCGGGGTGGATACCAAGTAAAATCGGTTTGTTAGCATTGTTTCTTTATTGTTAGTTTTCTTTTGTTTGTATTTCCGCTTGCGCACTAACAATTTTGTAGAGAAGAATCGACAATCGCTATTCACCCCCTCCTCTAGCGGACGGAATCGATCCTAACAATTGGTATCAGAGCAAGGACTGCTCTTGATCGGACTAACCGCCGAGGGAGCACACGCTAGAGGAGAGGAAACAATGGAAGATAAGTTGGGGGACAACATCTACACCCCACCGTCCTACGACAATGAGGATTTCGACTATTGGCGGGCGAGGATGAAAAATTGGCTTAGCATGGAGTGGGAGTGCATGGTCATGCTAGAAGAGCCCTTCGAAGTTCCAAAGGACAAGCATGGAAAGAAGCTTCGTCCTGGATATTGGACTCAAGAGCAACAAGACTACTCTAAGGCAAACAAGAAGGTAATAGATGTATTAATTGATGTTTTGCCTAACAATATTTTGAGTATTGTAGGGAATTATAAAAATGCACATGAATTATGGACCAAGTTGGTGGAATATCACAAAAACCCTACGCAAACTCAAGGAGTAGAGGAACCCGAGGAAGTGTGCTCAATAGCTCAAGAGGAGGAAGAAGTGTCCACATCCTCAAGTGAAGAAGAAAGTGAGAGGTCATCCACCTCATCTAGAGAAGAGGTGGAGGTCACCACCTCAAGGATTGAGGGGGAGGAGAGACCCTCACCTACACATGATCAAGAGGAAGTCTCCACTTCATCCAAGGGTGAAGAGGAAGTCAGCCAAGCCTCAACGTCCACCAAAGCAACGACTAAAGACCACATTGTATGCTTTGGGTGCAATGAAAAGGGGCACTACAAGGATAAGTGCCCACTAGGTAAGAAAAAGGAGGTACACCCTAAACCCATTGTAAATTCCTTTAAAGCTAATGTGGGTTGTAGAATTGGTGAAGCTCAAGCTAAAAGGAAGAAGATTCGATGCTTCACATGTGGAGAACTAGGGCATTATCACACTAAATGCCCTAGAAAAGGTGAGCTAAAGAAGATGGAAAATCTAAGAAAATGGGAAAAAGAAGAAAGAAGAAAAAGAAGAAGCTCACAACAAGGAAGGACAACAAGGGTAAGGGAGGTACCCTCTAACCCTAGTTTAAAAAGAAATTCGATTTCATGTTCTTCTTTACACTTCAAGAATCATGTTAATTACCCACCCATGCATGCTAGAACTCATGAGAATTGTTTATTTGTGCATAATCATGGATTTAAGTACAATGATAGGACTAAGGGTAACAAGGTAGATCATAACCCTAAGAAAAGCATGCATCATGATAGACCTAAGACTTGGGTACCTAAGGATCAAGGCATTGACCCCAAGAAGGGAAGACAAATGCCTAAGAAAATGGATAGGTCTAGGAATGTCCAAAGTGGACATATGGAATCCAAGGTTAGAGGGTTAAAAAGGGAAAATCAAGCCTTAAGGGCAAGGCTTGATACTTTAGAGAAGACCTTAGAAAGATTCAAGATTGGATCTAAAGGTCTAGACATGGTGTTGGGTAGCATCAAACCCAACTATGATAGGTCGGGTTTGGGCTATCAATCCAAGACCTCCAAGGGCAATGGAAAGAAGTATGCTGGGAAAGCATACAATCTTAGTAAGGAGGGAAAGTCTAAGGATGGCAAGGGGATGCCATTCAAGGGTAAAAAGAGTGACCTAACCAAGGACAAGGTGTCCAAGGTTAAAAAGGTCAATTTTGTAGGCCAAGAGTCACCGGTGGCACATCGGTGTGGCCTAGTGTGGATGGAGTCACCTAGGGAGGTGACTAAGGCTAAGAGCTCAAGGGGGAGCTCTAGGACCCTTTCGGGTCCATGGTAAATGGATCTCAAAAGTTTCTCCCTTAGGAAATTAGATGAAATGTGCCAAAAAGGGTTGGAAGACTTAGATAAGTCTTAATCCTAGATTTTGGCACATTAAAAGGAGAATTTAGGGGGAAAAAGATGAAAAAGAAGAGTTAATTGATAAAATTGAGGTTTAATGGTGGAACACCATATAATTCAATGATATAAATGAGTTGTGATCAAGGAGAAGGGGATGCATTGAAGAGAAGTGAGAATTAGCACTTTTAGGATGAGCTCATTTGATACTTTTTAGAAGAAGTAGGATTTCGTGCCAATCTTGGGATTTGGAGTACACTTATTTGGAAACATATTTTTTCCAAGTAGATATTGGCTTCACAAATCTCCCCACAAAATTTCAGAATTTTTGGAGATTTGTAAAATTTTTAGGATATTTCTGAAAGTCGGGCTGGAAAACCTGAAATTTAGGTATCAGTCGACTGCCCTGGGGGGCAGTCGACTGGTAAGAGCCCAAAAACATTCTGTGAGTTTTGGGAGTCGACTGCCATAGGGACAGTCGACTGCCACAGGGGCAGTCGACTGGTCTGTAGGCTGAAATAAAAATAGGTGTACTGGACAATCAAAATTACAAATTTGGATTATAGGATATGGCTGTGGATTTAAAGTCTTAATTATGATCTCATATTCCTTAAATGAAGTGTTATCTCATGGGTTAATAAGGATTTATTGATATTTTGAAAATCAAGGAAGATTGATAAAGTTTCCCTAAGTATCTAAGATTTAGAGGTTAAACAGGGAATATTGAGGACAATTCCATGTGTCGAATTATGATGGGTAGATTTGACAAACACATGGGATTAGAAACGAATTTAAAAGTTGATACTTAATGCAAAATCCTTAAGAAACTTAGATGTGTACCAAAAGTCAAGCACATTTGATATTTCCATGATATCATATTTTTCTAGGATAGGGTATATCCTAGCAAGTGTGCTTGCAAACTTTAGAGTTTTTAGACTTTTGTTGAGTTCTTTTTGGCACTTAGGGAAAGATTACCTTGGGCAATGCTATAAGAGTGTCAAAGGGGGAAGAACTCGGGTGTTGGGTTGTGTATGACTCAACGTGGTGTCTAGGAGGTTAAGTTGGGTAGAACTTGACCTGGGAAAAATGAAAATTGGGAGAAGGCATGGGTAAAGGGGGAGGTTGCCTCCTAGTTGCCTTGATTTTCATTTTGAAATGTTTGGATTTTGTGTCAAACTTGGGAATGGTGATAGATACATGGGTAGATATATTTTTCCCAAGTAAGTATGCGTACCACAAAGTTTTTCACGAAATTTGAGAATTTTTGGAGATTTGTGGAATTTCTGGCGCATTTCTGAAAATGACCAGAAAAGACTGAAATTAGAGTATCAGTCGACTGCCCATTTGGGCAGTCGACTGCCAGAGGCTGATTTAGGTATCAGCAGCTGGTTTGGGTTCCAAGTGACAAGGAACAAGTGTATGGGGGTCTAGTACACTGTGTTTAGGGTCATTGGAAATTTAAAAAACCAATAATTGGGTAATTATTGGGTTCTTTTTGATGTATGGCAAAGGGGGAGAAATATTGTGTTTAAGTGGGAAACCAATACCTTTGCTAGAAAGAAACCCTAGGTTGAGGGGGAGCATGGCTGAGCATGGCTGCTCCCTTCTTGGCATAAGGGGAACCTTGGAGAGGTTCTTAAAAAGCCTTTGTAAGTCCAGTGTAAGGGGGAGCTTGGGAGAAGCTTTAAAAAGGCCGGTTTGGTAGAAAATCCTAACTGGAGGGTTAGGTGGTGAAAAACCTAACTTGGAAGGTTAGGTGGTGAAAATCCTAGCTTGGAGGGCTAGGTGTAAAATTCCTAACTTGGAGGGTTAGGTGTGGGATGCCTTGGGATAGGATACGGTTATGCATTGCATATGCATTCATTTAGCATGGTTTTTGCTATTACTACTATCTTGCTTTCCTAACTTAAACGGATTGTCAAACATCAAAAAGGGGAAGATTGTTGGAGCAATCGGCCCTAAGATGGTCCGGAGTGACCATGAGTTTTGATGTTTGGGCAAAGGGTTTAAGTTAGGTTTACCCTTGTATTTGATATGCATATGTTGAGTGTGCAGGTTGTACAGGTTACGCATATGGACCTGACTGGACGGCCTCAGTACGGTGAAGGATGGCATGGAGGTCAGCTGGAGGCTGGCGTGCGCATCTGAGGGACCATGGAGTGCAGGGACGATGAGTTGATGGGCGCGGACTTCGAGGCATATGTAAAGGGTGGCATGGAGGCAAGATGGAGGCTTGCGTGCGCATCCGAGGGACGAGGGCCGAAGATGAAGAGGACGCGAAAGCAACAGTCGAGGCTGCGGAGGAGGAGTCAGTCGAGTCGTGAGGGTCGAGTGCTGTGTGAATGTACTCGGGAAGGGATTCAGCTAGGGACCAGTCGACTGCCCTGGGGGCAGTCGACTGGTAGGTGGCTGGTGAGCTGGCAAATTCGAACATTGGGAGTGTCAACGGTCGAATTTGGCTGGCACCAGTCGACTGCCCTTAGCGAGAAATCAGCCCCGAGTCCTGTTTAAAGAGGACTTCGTGGTGGCTGAGTTTCTTGACGAAACTCGCTCGGGTAAAGCGTGTTAGTAGTCTTTTGTGCCCAGATAGTGTCCAAGGTGTTGTGGCGAGGTTTCTCCACCCACAAGGAGCGACGAGGGCTAGCCGGAGGTTATCCGGGGAGTGATCCACCGACGGATTCTTGGATTAGTCACCCGGCCGGGGTGGATACCAAGTAAAATCGATTTGTTAGCGTTGTTTCTTTATTGTTAGTTTTCTTTTGTTTGTATTTCCGCTTGCGCACTAACAATTTTGTAGAGAAGAATCGACAATCACTATTCACCCCCCTCCTCTAGCGGACGGAATCGATCCTAACAGTCCCCTCATTAGTTAAAGATGCATCATCAATTAATACTAAAGCTTTATAGGATGACTTCGAGTGTCTCGACATCAACAACCTTTTTAGATCTGGATCATTGACGAAATTTTGCTTTCCCAAAGCATATATTGCTCCAACTTTTGCATCTCGTGTCCATCGTTTCAGTATATATGTATCAGGCAAATGAAACACTTGGTTGATGCAAAAAAAAGCTAATATATGCCTGCATAGAATGCCCTCAAACTCAAATTTCGTGCAGCTACATGATATATAGTCCCTTTGTTGGTCATGTGTGAGTACCCTTGGTTTAGAGGAATAAGAATTTTGAAATTTTATCACATTATAAATCACTGAGTTAACTCCTGTAAATGCCTGTTGCACATAATAATCATGACTCTAGCTCATTTCACTTTGAAACTCCATCCATTTCTTTTTAGTGTACAAATTAACCATTTGAGTTTCTATTGGTCAGTTAGTCATAGTCTTGGGTTGCTCATTCATATCAATATGATCTACAACTAATTCATTATATCTTTGATGCCTTAATGCTCTATTAAAATGGATGATAAAATCCATCAATAAATTCTTATTTGAGACATATCTCTTGAAAAATGCATGTGAGCCTTCAGATCTTTGACTACATGACATTTCAGCACAAAACACAGAGCTAAAATATACTGGCACCCATATGTGTCGCAATTCATACATCAAGGACAACCAATCACTATTCTTTAAATTAGCACAATTGATAGTCTCTTCCCATGACTTCTCAAAATCATGAGGTGTTGTAGAATTTGTAATGACATTCTTTATGCTTTGATAGTGGTTTTGAAAAGTCAAAGGGATAATTTTTCTAGGAATTTATTCAGTATGTGTCACAAACAATATCGATGCATTATTTAAGGGAAAACTTATGCAATGACTTTTGTCATAGCAGGATCCTGATCAGTGATGATAACGTTTGGTGGACCTTTAGACATGACTTATATAAACATCTTAAGTAACCAAACAAAAGAATCAGTTTTCTCGTCACTTAGAAACCCACAACCAAAAAGAATTATCTGATGATGATGATTAACTCCTATAAATGGTGCCAAGATCAAACCATATTTGTTAGTGTTATATGTTGTATCAAATACAACAATATCATCAAAATACACTGTATGCCCTTCTTGATATAAGATCAACCCAAAAACACCTAGTAAATCTGTTATCTAAATCAGTCTCATAATCAAAGAAAAAAGCTAAATTCTTCTCTTGCTCGGATATAAAAAACTCGATCAATCTTTCAGCATCAATACCCTTTTGTTCATCTCTTAGATTTCTTTCTAAATTTCTAATATCTTTTTCTGTGTAACCTACCCCCTCAAGCCCCCCATACTCTATCTCCAATAATCGCATTTGTTGATAAGTTGGTACATTTGCCTCTGAAATTATTTTGTCAATATTTTCTTTGTTGCTGAAATATTACGATGTGAGCGTAGCAAATGCACCTTTAATGGAGTCGAAAGTGGATGATTATTGATGATGCAGTCTGACCTGATTGTTGTTTTGATGTTGACACCGATTTAAGTTCGATTGAGTGAGAATTGAGATCAGATAGTTAAGTTCAGATTAAGTGTTTTGGTCAGAGAGGGCTCGGCGGCTCGTTCTCTAGACTGAGATAAGTCGGAGAAGGCTCGGTAGCTCGTTCTCCAGACTCTGATCAGAGAGGACTCGGTAGCTCGTTCTCTGGACCGAGATGAGTCGGAGAGGGCTCGGTAGCTTGTTCTCCAGACTTTGGTCAGAGAGGGCTCGGTAGCTCGTTCTCTAGACCGGGATGAGTCGGAGAGGGCTCGGTAGCTCGTTCTCTGGACCGGGATAAGTCGGAGAGGGCTCGGTAGCTCGTTTTCCGGACTTTGGTCGGAGAGGGCTCGGTAGCTCGTTCTCCGGACTTTGGTCGGAGAGGGGGCTCGGTAGCTCGTTCTCCGGACTTTGGTTGGAGAGGGCTTGGTAGCTCATTCTCCGGACTAGACTGAGTCAAAGAGGGCAAGGGAGCCTGTTCTCTAGACTCAAGGTCTAACTTGAGTTAGTCATGGTCAGAATTGGCCATGAATTAATCATATGATCAGAGCAAAGTTGGCTGGATCGATCTGAAATTCGATCAGGTAGTTGGCACAAACTCTCTTGATAGAAGATTGATCACAAGACGATCCAGGATGTCTGATCGGTCTGTTGACCGATCCAGAAGGCTTCTGAGGAAACAGAAGGTTTTTTGAACGGTCTGGTGACCGATCAGAAAACATTCTGTGTGATCACAGAAAGATCAGAAGAATCTCTGATCGGTCAGTACGACCGATCAGAATAGGCCCTGGACCGATCAAGATGGATCCTGATCGGTTAGGAATGTGCCTGATTGGTCATCTTGACCGATCAGGTGCTTTGACTGCCCAAACCCTAAATTCCAGTGAGTTTAGGGATCGGTCTGGTGACCGATCCCCTGGTCTCTGATCGGCCAGTGAGACCGATCAGAACATCACTGGATCAATCAGGATAGAGTCTGATTGGTCAGGAGGTTGTCTGATCGGTCAAGGTGACCGATCAACACCTTTGAATTTTAATTCAAATTGTTGTCAGCACAGTTTTGATTTCTGATTTGCTTCGCTAATAATCTATAAGTGTGCAGATAACACAGAGCTTTGAAAGTCAAATGAAGGAGCAAGAAGAAGGGTCCAGGGTGGCTTTCCCTGGTGCTATTTTGTTTGATACATATTTGCATGTTTCAACGACATCTGACCTGAAGCTATAGTTGAACTGAAGAGGATGACTTCAGTCTGCTGAGAGCTCAGAAGGGGTCAGTGGGTGACGACGCCTGTAGGTGTGCAGAAGAAAAGCTTAAGAAGAAGAAGTTGGCGAAGCAGAGAAGATCAACGAAGGAAGGTTTTGCTGTTGAGTTGTTGGTGTTCTCTGCGACATGCTTCTTGCTTGAGATTTCTGCTTACTACTGGTGCTTGTGCTTACATCTGTTGTGTAAGCCTCCTTCTCTAGTCTCCTGTGCTTCACTTGATATACTTCTGAGACATTTGTGGAGAGGTTACTCCACCGAGAAGGAGGAAGTTTTTAGCCGGATTCATTCCGGGGCTTGATCTGCCGAAGATCAAGGGATCGCCCACCTCACGGCATGCAAAGGAGTAGGGGCAAGTTATCCCCGAACCTTGTAAACACTGTGTTAGTCTCTGTTTTACTTTCTTTCTGCTTTGTTTGTTTTCCGTTGCTAATCTGAGTGTAGGAAGAAGCAAGTTTTGGTGGTGGCTATTCACACCCCCCTCTCTAGCCATCCCAAGATCCTAACAAGTGGTATCAGAGTCAGGGGCTCTTTCAACCGGATTAACATCCTAAGAGCAAGAAGATGGCTTTGAGAGGAGTAGGTTTCAGCACCAACCGTCCACCTTTTTTTGATGGAGTAGATTTCCAGTACTGGAGAAGCAGGATGGAGTATTACTTGAAAACTAACATTGGCATGTGGTTCTCAGTCAAGGAGGGATTCACTCCTCCAAAGGATACTGAGGGCAAGGAGCTTGAGTCATCAAGATGGTCAGCAGAACAAACAAGAAAAGGAGAGGCAGATGCCAAGGCAGTGGTCACTCTGCAGTGTGGGATGACCAAGGATCAACTCATTAAGGTTGGTCCCTTCTCAAGTGCCAAAGATCTTTAGAACAAGCTCATTGAGCTACATGAAGGCACTCGAGACTCCCGGATAGCGAAGAGGGATCTCTTCCTCAACCAACTCCAGAATCTTTCCATGAAAGAAAGTGAAACCGTGAGTGAGCTTCATGGTCGGTTTAAAGAGATCCTTAACGGCTTGCACTCGATCGATGAGAAGGCCGAGAACTGTGACCTCGTAAGGTATGTACTCAAGTCCTTTCCTAGGAATGCCTTGTGGTCATCCATGGTGGATGCCTACAAGGTATCCAAGGACCTTTCCGTTGTAAAATTAGATGATTTCTTTTGTGAAATGGAGCTACATGAGCTTGCTAACAAAGGCCCAAAAGAGAAGGGTATTGCTCTTGTTACAGGGGACAAAGAAAAGAAGAAGAAAGAAAAGAAGAAGGAGAAGGAGGTCTCCTCTTCTTCATCCGAATCCGATGAGGACGGGAGAGATTCTTCATCAACCGAAATGGCAAACTTAGTGAGAAGAATGATGAGGAAGAGTCGACGCTACAAGGGGAAAGGTAAAACAAGTGAAAATAATGTTGATAAAACTAATGTCACTTGTTATGAATGTAGCAAGAAGGGGCACTATAGAAGTGAGTGTCCAAAACTCAAGAAGAAGGAGGAGAAGGCAAAGAAGAAGAAGGCATTAAAGGCCACATGGATGAGTCATCATCTAGCTCATCCGAGGAGGAGAAGGAGGAGAAGAGCACCCGCCACGTGGCTCTTATGCATTAGAAGATTCAAACATAGAGAGTGGTGACGAGTCAAGTGATCCTTCAACCGCGCTTCATCATCTTCGGATGATGAATAGGTAATCTCTCCCGAGCTTGAAAAGTGCTATAGAACTATTGCTTGCTTGACTACTTTGCTCAAAAAATCTAAGGACAAGGTAAAATCCTTAAAGTTAGAAGTAGAACAATTGAGAACCTCTAAGGATGATGAAATAGATGATTTGCATGTTGAGGTCCTTGATGATGAGAACAAGGCCTTAAAGAGTGAAGTTGAAAAATTCAAGAATCTTCTTGGGAAATTTTCAACTAGTTCTAAGACCTTGGATATGATCCTCAATGCCCAAAGAGCGGTCTACAACAAGGTCGGTATAGGTTACCAATCTAAGGGACCTAGTTTTGTGTTATTGATGTCTAGAACCAATTTAAATCATCAAATGTCTCTAGGGTTTAAGGACTTAGGAAGAAAATGACCAAGGCATGGGTGCCAAAGACTTGCATTGTAGGTGCATTAGGTCCCAAGGTATGGGTAGCTAAATCATTTATCTTTCGTGTTGTGTAGGCATTGGTTGAGGGGGAGGATCTATCAACATGGTTTGTTAATAGTGGGTGCTTCAAACACATGACCGCGGATAAATCGTTATTCACTACCCTACAAAGCAAAAGTAGAGGTAATGTTTTATTTGGTAACAATGGTAGTCTTAAGGTTGTACGAATAGGTGACATTCAAATATCTGAATGTCTTAGGATCAAGAATGTCCTTTTAGTCAAGCAGATGACCTTCAATCTCCTGAGTGTCAGTCAATTGTGTGATACGGGATACACAATTGAATTTCACCCAAGTCAGTGTCTAGTTAGACACAATGACACACATGACACAGTACTAGTAGGCACAAGAGTAGACAATATTTATCAAGTCTCTTTTAAAAGTTCTACTAATGCCTCTGTTAAGTGTTTCATGTCAAAAGAAGAAGAATCTTGGCTTTGACACCGGAGGTTGGCTCACGTGAACATGAAAAACATCCGGAAACTGACCAACAAGGGACTTGTACGAGGCTTACCGAGCATCAAGTACGAAAAAGAAAAATTATGTGATGCATGTCAAATGGGTAAGCAAACAAAAGCGTCTTATAAAGGTAAAAGCGTTGTAAGTAGCCAAGGGCTATAGTCAAGTTGAAGGCCTTGATTACAATGAGACATATGCTCCCATGGCACGATTGGAGTTCATTCGATTGATGCTTACATTTGCAGCACATAGAGGTTTCAAACTCTATCAAATGGATGTGAAATCGGTCTTCTTAAATGGTTTCATTAAAGAAGAGGTCTATGTTAAACAACCACTGGGGTTTGAAAATTTGAATTTTCAAACCACATGTTTAAGCTAAAGAAGGCTCTTTATGGGCTAAAACAAGCACCTCGTGCTTGGTATGAGTGGTTGTCAACATTTTTGATTGAAAAAGGCTTCAGAATTTTCAAATCACGTGTTTAAGCTAAAGAAGGCTCTTTATAGGCTAAAACAAGCACCTCGTGCTTGGTATGAGTGGTTATCAACATTTTTATTGAAAAAGGCTTAGTGAGAGGTCAAATAGACCCTACACTATTCCTACGTAGAGATGGTGAAAATATTTTTGTAGCCAAGTATATGTCGATGACATAATTTGTGGCTCCAACAACAAGGGTTATTTGAATGAGTTCATTGAGCACATGGAGAGTGAGTTTGAGATGAGTCTAGTGGGAGAGTTGACTTTCTTCCTTGGACTTGAAATCAAACAAACAAGAGAAGGAATTCATGTGCATCAATCCAAATACACTCAAGAGATGCTCAAGAAATTCAATATGAGTGACTCAAAAGAGGTAACCACTCCCATGGCGACTAACACGCGATTAGATAATAATGAGGGTGGGAAGTTAGTTGATTTGATCCAATATAGAAGCATGATTGGTAGTTTGCTATACCTCACAGCGAGTCATCCGGACATTCTTTTTGCTGTGGGTATGTCCGCTAGGTACCAAGTATGTGCCAAGGAATCTCATTTAATTGTTGTTAAGAGGATTTTGAGATACCTTAAGGGCACTATTGGAGTTGGTCTATGGTACCCCCGTACAGAGTCTTTTGATTTGATAGGTTATACCGATTCCAACTATGCTAGGTGCAAGTTGGATCGGAAAAGCACAATGGGGGTTGTCAATGTTGGATCGAGTAAACATGATAAAGGGGGTGAATATCGTGAAAACATTTTGGATTAAAAAGAGAAAGTACATAGCGGAATTTAAACAAAACACACAGAACTCAAGTAGTTTTACTTGGTTCGGAGTCGTGTTCGGCTCCTACTGCAAGGCCCACGGTCCTTGACCGTTTACTGCGGGCAATTCTATAGTAGCGCAAAAAGGTTACAGAAATTATTACAATATGAGTGCAGTAACTAAACAAATGTACTCTTCGTTACCGACGTCTGGTGTAGATTGTACTTTGGTGCAGAGGGTCGTCGTCGGTGCTAGAATCTCGAGATTGGAGTTTTCCGGAGCAGAGCGCTTGAACGAAGAGCGTAGAGGCGTTGGAAAAAGTGATGTCGAAGCCTTAGGGGTTGAGCCCCTTTTATACTACTCCTGGGGGCGCCCTGGACGCTGGGGGCGCCTGACACGTGCCTACGGATTCGAGAAACCTCATCCGTAGCTCGGTCAGCGCTTATCCCTCCAGAATCGGCCTTGGAGCCGACGGGGGCGCCCCCGGTTGACTTGGTCTGCTGGCTTCGCGGCTGATTCGCTTCGATCGCTGGTTGGCTTGGACCCAGGGCGCCCGAGA
Organism: Boesenbergia rotunda; assembly: GCA_024364735.1. Taxonomy (NCBI): domain Eukaryota; kingdom Viridiplantae; phylum Streptophyta; class Magnoliopsida; order Zingiberales; family Zingiberaceae; genus Boesenbergia; species Boesenbergia rotunda. The sequence goes on from JAGFNQ010004959.1 coordinate 435,068, forward strand.
CATCCAAGGCGCCCGGGACCATCGGGGCGCCCGATACCTCCTGGGTGCCTAGCCCAGCTGCTGCCCCTCTCCTTTGGGGCGTTCTGAGCTGCAGAAACACATTCCTTTGGTCCCTGCATCCAAGGTTAGTTCCATAACAAACAAGGCAAGAAATGTTAGGTTTTTACAGCCGTAGCTGTCTTGGTTCTGACTTCGAGTCTCTCAAATGGAACCCTAGGTCGAACCGACACCTACTGTTCCCTCGACGGGAAACGCGTCCTCACCTACTCCTCTCAAGAGAGTTTACCTTTTGCCAACCGGCTCCTCCGGTTGGACTTTTGCCCAATGCACCTGACCAGGTCTTCGTGCCCACCTTCCGAGCAGGTCTTCGGTGCCCAGCTCCTTGCCAGGGCTTCGTGCCCAGTCCTCGACCAGGACTTCGTGCCCACCTTCCTAGCAGGTCTTCGGTGCCCAGCTCCTTGTCAGGGCTTCGTGCCCAGTCCTCGATCAGAACTTCGTGCCTAGTATACCTAGGGCTTCTTTCCTGCACACTCAGTGAACACATTAGACCAAAATAACATCTTAACTTTTGAGCCCTTTGCCATTATCAAAATCCAGGTTTGACTTAGGTGCTGCCTGCACCAACAGCCAATTCTTAGGATCATCTTTGGTGAGTTGGTCAAGTCGGAAGCAATATTGTGTTGCTGTCTCCACGACCGAGACGGAGTATATTGCCATGGGGGAGAGTGTATCACAATTGTTGTGGATGATACACATCTTAGAGGACTATGGATTATCTTACAAGGGTGTGCAAGTGTTGTATGGCAACATAAGCACCATAAACCTTAAAAAAAATCCAGTCCACCATTCAAGGACCAAACACATTGAAGTACGTCATCACTTCATTAGAGATCATGTTGCTAGAGGAGATATTGTACTCTCACATGTTGAGTCAAAATCTAATCTAGCGGACATTTTCACCAAACCACTCCCCGAAAGTGAATTAGCGTTTTAAGGAGGGAGTTGGGAATGTGTCGTGCACAATAGGATCATGGTAAAAACCCTTCATGGTCATTCCTAATTGCTAGGCAACTTAGGGGCATCTCACACAAACTATAAGATCTAACAAAATATTTTTGTCTTGCTAGAAATGGGGTGAGATGTTAGGATCAACTAAATTATTCAAAATGTATCATGCATCCCTTGAATAATGAGGTTGAAGAGATAATGATCCTTAATTTGACCAAGTATGGGGAAAACCAATGCATAATACATGTGTATTTGGTTCCAAGAACATACTTGGACATTCCAATCAAGTAAAATTGGTTGGAGCATTGTTTTTGATACAAACTTGATATAAACTTGATACAAACTTGTTTTGGGGTTTTAAATGCATAAGGAAACGACATTTCACTTGATTCATGGTGTGGAGGGATAACTTTTGGTTAAGGGACTCCAATTGGTTTGTTGGTGCAGTCTGACCTGGAATGTATCAAAGTTTCAGAAACTTATCTGAAATCTAATCGGTCCACCGACCGATCCAACACATTTCTGTATGGCACAGAATCGCATGTGATCGGTCCATAGATCGATCAGGAATCACCCTGATCGGTCATGGTGACCGATCAGGAATCGGTTTGATCGGTCCACAGACCGATCAGAACTATTTCTGTATCGAACAGAAACGAGTCTGATCGGTCTACAGACTGATCAGGATACCGATCAGGAGACCGATCAGGACTCTCCCTGACACTGACACTGATATTGATATACTAGGGAGTTTTATGCCATATACCTGCATTTGATTAGATGCAGTATGATGTCCCACGTGCTCCCGATGATCATGACTGATGTACTTTTAATGTCAGCTTTGACTTATGAATGTTTGTTGATATTTTCTTCTGACTATGTGTCTTATGACATTATGCTATGCTTATTTCGGTTTTTATTTCAGTCATCAGCTATATTTTGTTTTTACTCCCTACTCTATTACTTAGTGTCATATGATGCCTTTCAAATATTACTCTTCGTTTCTTTTGGTTTTGGGGACAGAACCTTGTTTTCAGAGGAGATTTTGAACTTAATAACCAGTCTACACCCTTTTCAGTGTTTGACAAGGGGGGAGAGGATGGTTAGTTAAGTTTAGGATTTGTTTTCTTTACCTGTTAATGAACTTAACTATTATCAGGGGAGGATTCTGATTCCCTTGCAATAATACTATTGTAGGGGGAGGATTCTGATTCCCTTGCAATAATAAACTTGACTCTTATTTTCATCTAATACCTAAACTTAAATCGTATTGTCAAACAACAAAAAGGGGGAGATTATTGATGCAGTCTGACCTGATTGTTGTTTTGATGTTGACACCGATTTAAGTTCGGTTGAGTGAGAATTGAGATCAGATAGTTAAGTTCGGATTAAGTGTTCTTGTCAGAGAGGGCTCGACGGCTCGTTCTCTAGACCGAGATGAGTCAAAGAGGGTTCAGTAGCTCGTTCTCCGGACTCTGGTCAGAGAGGGCTCGGTAGCTTGTTCTCTGGACCGAGATGAGTCAGAGAGGGCACGGTAGCTCGTTCTTCGGACTCTGGTCAGAGAGGGATTGGTAGCTCGTTCTCTGGACCGAGATAAGTCGAAGAAGGCTCGGTAGCTCATTCTTCGGACTCTGGTCAGAGAGGGCTCGATAGCTCGTTCTCTGGACCAGGATGAGTCGGAGAGGGCTCGGTAGCACGTTCTCCGAACTCTGGTCAGAGAGGGCTCGGTAGCTCGTTCTCTGGACCGAGATGAGTCGGAGAGGGCTCGGTAACTCGTTCTCCAGACTCTGGTCAGAGAGGGCTCGGTAGCTCGTTCTCTGGACTGGGATAAGTCGGAGAGGGCTCGGTAGCTCGTTCTCCAGACTTTGGTCGGAGAGGGTTTGGTAGCTCGTTCTCCGGACTAAACTGAGTCAGAGAGGGCAAGGAGCTTGTACTCTAGACTCAGGGTCTAACTTGAGTTAGTCATGGTCAGAATTGGCCATGAATAAATCATATGATCAGAGCAAAGTTGGCTGGATCGGTCTGAAATCCGATCAAGGAGTTGGCACAAACTCTCTTGATAGTAGATCGGTCACAAGACCAATCCAGGATGTCTGATCGGTATGTTGACCGATCCAGAAGGCTTCTGAGGAAACAGAAGGTTTTCTGAACGATCTGGTGACCGATCAGAAAACATTTATGTGGTCACAGAAAGATCAGAAGAATCTTTGATCGGTCAGTACGACCGATCAGAATAGGCCCTGGACCAATCAGAATGGATACTGATCGGTCAGGATTGTGCCTGATCGGTCACCTTGACCGATCAGGTGCTTTGACTGCCCAAACCGTAAATTCCAATGAGTTTAGGGATCGGTCTGGTGACCGATCCCCTGGTCTCTGATCGGCCAGTGAGACCGATCAGAACATCACTGGATCAATCAGGATAGAGTCTGATTGGTCAAGAGATTGTCTGATCGGTCAAGGTGACCGATCAATACCTTTGAACTTTAATTCAAATTGTTGTCAACGCAGTTCTGATTTTTGATTTGCTTCTGATTTGCTTCGCTAATGAATATGTAAGTGTGCAGATAACACAAAGCTTTGAAAGTCAAATGAAAGAGCAAGAAGAAGGGTCCAGGGTGACTTTCCCTGGTGCTATTTTGTTTGATACACATTTGCAGGTTTCAACGACATCTGACCTAAAGCTATATCTGAACTGAAGAGGATGACTTCAGTCTGCTGAGAGCTCAGAAGGGGTCAGTGAGTGACGACGCCTGTAGGTGTGCAGAAGAAAAGCTTAAGAAGAAGAAGTTGGTGAAGCAGAGAAGAACAACGAAGGAAGATTTTGCTGTTGAGTTGTTGGTGTTCTCTGCGACTTGCTTCTTGCTTGAGATTTCTGCTTACTACTGGTGCTTGTGCTTACATCTGTTGTGTAAGCCTCCTTCTCTAGTCTCCTGTTCTTCACTTGATATACTTCTGAGACATTTGTGGAGAGGTTTCTCCACCGAGAATGAGGAAGTTTTTAGCGGGATTTATTCCGGGGCATGATCTGCCAAAGATCAAGGGATTGCCCACCTCACGGGCACTCCAAGGAGTAGGGGCAAGTTATCCCCGAACCTTGTAAACACTGTGTTAGTCTTTGTTTTACTTTCTTTCTGCTTTGTTTGTTTTCCGCTGCTAATCTGAGTACAGAAAGAAGCGAGTTTTGGTGGGTGGCTATTCACCCCCCTCTCTAGTCATCCCAAGATCCTAACAATTATGAGTTTCTATGAAGTTACTGACAACCCAATTAGGTCCAGTTTATTTCATGACAAATGCAATATTTGACTTACAACCCGTTCTAACTGCACCACGTGCTCTTTCCCTTGTCACTTGATCAGCTTTTCCATGTTTATTCCATCACATTAGATCGGTATGCCTTTATTTAAAGCATACAAATTGTTTCCAAGTCACTTCATTTGTCATCTTATTTTTCTTGCTCGTGTGGATCCTTGAACTAAATCCAGCTTCTCGTGCATATTAATTATAGAATGAATATGTCTCATCTAGTGATCTAAATTCCATTCCAATTTTTGGTTTTAGATCATCTGCAACTTGCGGAATATATTCCTGATCATCAACTCTTTGTCCTTCCATTTCTAGGTGCCCTAAATAGAAATTGTCGGTACAACATAGATCCAACAGAATAGAAAATAATCAAGACTAAAAGAAAAGAACAACAGAATCATACCATATAACAAAAAGAAGCATAAATCATAAAAAAACACGCTATAAATCATAACTCAATAAGAAAAAGAAACATACCATATAACAAAACAAATACAGAACAACATTTATGTTGCTATGTATATAATCGGATCTAACAGAATTGAATTATATTAATTGAATTTATGGTCTCACAGTGAAATTAATAACATCATGCATGATATTTTCTGAATCTAATCTGCTATGTATATAACATTCTATAAGAAATGAAGCATTATACCATCTAATATTCATAACTAAGATTAATAATAAACCACATAATTAGCATTGGAAGCAAAAGAAAGTTGACACACAGAAGAGAACCAAAACAACATATCAAAAAAACAGAAGCGTCATTGAACTAAGAAATTCAAAAGCTCCTCTAAATATGTGAAAAATTAGGAGAAAATATATTCTTGATAATCTAACAACATAACTGATCTGCAAAGGCGAGGAAAAGACGAGGGGGGAAGCAAGAGAAATTACCGATAAAGGAGACTTGTTGAGGGAGGTCGCGCACAGTGAAGGTGGCTTGGTCGCGAGGAGGGGAAATCGTAGATCCTAGCGGCGAGGAAAAGACGAGGGGGAGGCGAGCAAACTCTAGATCCTGTCGGTGAGGATACCCTAGCAGCGGCGTCGTGGGAGGGCAAAGCGAGGGTCACCGTCGCCTCGTAGAGATTGAGGGAGAGGGCACACAAATCCTGTCGGCAAGGAAACCCTAGCAGCGGCATCAAGGGAGGGTGAAGCGAGTCGCCTCTAGAGATTGAGGGAGAGGGCCCACAGGGGATATCGTCGCGGCGAGGGAGGCTATGGCGAGGAGAATCACAAGGATTAGGGCTTTTGCGAAGGAGAAATTAGAAATGATGACGCGGAGGGGGTTTAGGCTTTGCGTGGAGGAAAAAATTAGACGCGCAACCTGCCACGAGAGCAAGTCCGCACCGTCGCGCAGCAACCGTTCCGCAGCAGAGCTCCTTTGTGTGTGTGCGTCATGAGGCTCCAATGGCGGTTGATTCTGAAATTGATAGGTAGGATGGTAATACCCGATGATGCGACAAATGAGTTGACGAGAAGAATAGCCTGAGAAATGAACTTCAAGGAACGTTAGAAGGGCGCCGGAAGGGGTTCTGGCGATCCGACTCCGACGCTCAAGTCAGTAGTCTTTCAAGAAAAGAGGCACAGTATTTTAGTAAGGAGAGAAGCGTGACCTTTCCAAGGGTCCTTGATTACCTTTTTATTCTGTCTCATGACTGTTTCCCTTCTTTAGATCATAATGACATTTAATGTAGTAGTTATATTAGCATTCCAATAATGCCAATAATCATTAAAGCTTATGGCAACTCCCATTTTTCGGCATTTAATCGATGGATGGTGCCCCCAAAAGTATTAAATACTCTCCCTAATGGATGACCCTCATAACACTACCATAAAAAAACAGCATTCCTGACGGAATTTACCGACGGAATTCCGTCGGTAATGTTGATGCAGTCTGGCCCTGATTGCTGTTTTGGTGTTGACACCGATTTTAGTTTAGGTGGATGATTATTAATGATTATGATGAAGTCCTGATCGGAGAGCAGGCATGGGTTGGAAAATCCTAACCTGGAGGGTTAGGTGTTGAAAATCCTAGCTTAGAGGGCTAGGTGTGTGAAAAGTCCTAATTCGGAAGAGGTGGGTGAAAAGTCCTAGCTTGGAGGGCTATGTGAAAAGTTCTAACTTGGAAGGTTAGGTGCAAATTCTCATCTTGGAGAATTAGGTGAAAAAGTCCTGGCTTGGAGGGTCAGGTCCTAGCTTGGAGGGCTAGGTTTGGAAAAGTCCTAATCCGGAAGAGTTGGGTGAAAAGTCCTAGCTTGGAGGGCTAGGTGAAAAGTCCTGGCTTGGAAGGCCAAGTAAAAAAGTCCTAACTTGGAGGGTTAGGTGCAAATTCCCAACTTGGAGGGTTAGATGAAAAATCCTTAGCTTGGAGAGCTAAGGTGGATGAAAACTTAGCTTGGAGGGCTAAGTTTGAGTCCCTGGATCGGTCTGGTGATCGATCAGGGAGTTGGCACGGTGCTCCTTCGTGGATCGGTCTGGTGACTGATCCAGCGATGACTGATCGGTCTGGTGACCGATCAGGGAGTATGCGTTTCACCCACTGCTTGGCTCCTGATCGGTCTGGTGACCGATCAGGGAGCGAACAGTAAGGTTGAGTTCCCTTGCTGATCTGCTCCTGATCGGTCTGGTGACCGATCAGGATCACTATGCAGATCGTTCTGGAGAACGATCCAGCATCGCGGGTTCCTCACTAAGATCGATCAAGACGGTGCCTGATCGGTCTGAGCATGATCTGATCGGTCTGGTGACCGATCAGGAGACACTCTGATCGGTCGGGTGACCGATCAGGAGGTCTGGACTACGAAGCTCAGAAATCGCCCAATAAAGGGGTGGATCAGTCCGGTGATCGATCCACAACCTGGGATCGGTCTGGTGATCGGTCCAGGAGAATCTCAAAGAAATCGCGATTTCTGATTAAGCGTTGGGGACCGATCAGGACGGAGCCTGATCGGTCTGGACCCAGCCTGATCGGTCTGGTGACCGATCAGGAGGCTCTCTGATCGGTCCGGTGACCGATCATTTTAATTCAAATTGCACTGTCAAACGCTCTGATCGCGCCTGACCATATCCGATTCGCTGCTGTTTGCTTCTGATATTTGATTTACTGTGTGATATACTGCACTAACAGTCTGATTAAGCTGCAGGTGATAGGGGAGGATTCAAACACTCAAGGAGAAGTCAATGGAGGCTTTCCTTGGAGCAGGTTTGTCCGTTTTTCCATCTCAGGTTGCAACGGCCGAGCTGCAGACTGGAGCTGAGACTGGAGCTTGGCTGAGGGAAGCTCAGGGATTCCAGGGATAGCTCAGTGGTAGCTGGCGTTGGCAGATGAGCAGCTGGGAGCTGCAGAGATGGTGTCATCTGATGCTTGGTGGAGAAACAAAAGGAGAAGAAGACTTCGGCTGAAGCAGAGAAGTGTTCGACAGTTTTCTGTGTTGAGCTTGCTGAAGTTCTTGCTGCGCTTTATGTTTCTCCACAACTTGCTTGCTGTGTTTCTGAAATCTTCATCACTTTGAGCAAGCAACTGCAATCGAGAAGCAACCAACTCTTACGTAAGTGCCGGGAGGAAAGAACAAGGAGCTTGGAGTCTAACAGTGAGAAGACACGAAGGAGGGAGTCCTTGCGTGAGATCGTCGCTGGGTGGAGCTCGGGATAAGCTCGCTGTGCTCTTGTCCTTGCTAGGTGCTGAGTAAGAGTATTCTCTGTATTTCATTAAGCTTAAATCTATATTCTTATTTGAAACGCTGTGGAGAGGTTTCTCCACCGAGAAGGAGGTTGCGTTATATCCGGTGAACACCGGGGCTTGATCTGCCGACGATCAAGGGATCACCCACCTTAAGGGCACGCCAAGGAGTAGGGGCAAGTTATCCCCGAACCTTGTAAACTCTCTTGTTAGCGATCTTGGTAGCTGTTGTTGTTTGCTTTCATTTCTGTTTTTAGTTTACTGCACTGCTTCATTTTCCTTTGCTTCTTCCGCTGTGCTACTGATAAGTTAAGTGCAGAAATCTTGATAAGTGCCAAAGGTAAAAGAGATTGGCTATATTCCCCCCCCTCTCTAGCCATCCGGTTTCCAACAAGTGGTATCAGAGCTTGGGGCTCTGTTTGCGGCTTAACATCCGAGAGTTATCAACAAGATGGCCTTGAGAGAAGGATTTTCCACCACCCGACCTCCATTCTTCGATGGTGCTGATTTCCAATATTGGAGATCGAAGATAGAATATTATTTGAAGATGAACATCCATACTTGGTTCGTAGTGAAGGAGGGATTCACCCCTCCTAAGGATGATGAAGGCAAAGAAGTCGAATCGTGGAGGTGGACTGCTGAACAAACTCGAAAGAGTGAAGCCGACGCAAAGGCAGTTGTCACTCTACAATGTGGCATGAACAAAGATCAACTCATCAAAGTTAGTCCTTTCACAAGTGCAAAGGACTTGTGGAACAAACTCATCGAACTCCATGAGGGCACCCGAGACTCAAGAATCGCCAAGAGGGACTTGTTCCTCAATCATCACCAAAACCTCTCCATAAAGGAGAATGAAACGGTAAGTGAGCTCCATAGCCGGTTCAAGGAAGTTCTCAATGGACTTCATTCGATTGATGAAAAGGTCGAGAATCGCGACCTTGTGAGGTATGTCTTGAAAGCCTTTCCAAGGAATGCTTTGTGGTCATCCATGGTGGATGCCTACAAAGTTTCCAAGGATCTATCCATTGTAAAATTAGATGATCTATTTTGTGAGATGGAATTGTATGAAATGACTAACAAAGGCCCCAAGGAGAAGGGGATCGCCTTAGTTGCAGGGGACCGATCCAACAAGAAGAAGAAGGAGAAGAAGAAGGAGAAGGAGGTCTCCTCATCTTCATCCTCTTCCGAATCTGAGTCCTATTCCGAGGAAGATGGCAGCGGCTCTTCTTCCTCCGAGATGGTGAACTTCGTGCGAAGGATGATGCGAAGGAATCGACGTTTCAAGAGTAGAGGTAACTCTAGTGAATTCAAACTTGATAAGACTAATGCATCTTGCTTTGAGTGTGGTAGAAAAGGGCATTTCACGAATGAATGTCCGAAACTAAAGAAAAAGGAAGAGAAATCCAAAAGAAAAGAAGAGAAATCCAAGAAGAAGAAGAAGGCCTTGAAGGCCACTTGGGATGAGTCATCCTCAAGCTCATCCGATGAAGAGAAGGAGGAGAAGAGTACAAGGCAAGTAGCACTCATGACTCTTGGAGAGGAGAGCAGTGATGAATCTTCAAGCACCTCAAACGCGGCTTCATCATCTTCGGATGATGAAGAGGTAACTTCTCCCGAGCTTGAAAAATGTTACAGAGCAATTGCATATTTAACTAGTATGCTTAAGAAATCAAAGAATAAGGTTAAAGCATTGCAATTAGAAATTGATCAATTGAAATTATCTAGAGATGATAACATTGATGATTTGCATGTTGAATTGTTAGAAGATGAAATCAAATCATTGAAACTTGAAGTTGAAAAGTTGAAATCCTCTAAGGTTGAGGAAGTCAATGTCTTGCATGATGACTTGTTAGTAGAAGAGAACAAATCTTTGAAGAGTGAAGTTGAGAAGCTCAAGAATATTCTTGGGAAGTTCTCAACTAGCTCTAAGACCCTAGACATGATCCTAAATGCCCAAAGGGCAGTCTACAATAGGGCCGGTATCGGTTACCGACCCAAAGAACCCTCATTTGTGTCTCTCATGTCTAGGACTGATATGAGACGATCTAGGACACCCAAAATTCAAAAGAAAGTTGTCAAGGCATGGGTGCCTAAGTCATGTTTAGTTGATGCTTTAGGTCCCAAGGTTTGGGTACCTAAAACTTCTATTTTTCGAATTATGTAGGTAATGATTGAGGGGGAGCATCTATCAACTTGGTTTGTTGATAGTGGATGCTCCAAACACATGACCGGGGATAGATCATTGTTTACCACACTTCACAAGAAAAGTAGAGGTAATGTATCATTTGGTAACAATGGTAGTCTTAAGGTCATAGGAATAGGAGACATTCAAATATCCGAATGTCTTAGAATTTCAAATGTCCTTCTAGTCAAGGGGATGAAATTTAATCTCCTAAGTGTGAGTCAATTGTGTGACACGGGTTACACAATTGATTTCCAACCAAGTCAATATCTAGTTAGACAACATGACACCTTGGACACGGTACTAGTAGGAGTAAGAGTAGACAATATTTATCAAGTTTCATTTAAAAGTGCTACTAATTCTTTTGCTAAATGTTTCATGTCAAAAGAAGAAGAGTCCACCCTTTGGCACCGGAGACTAGCACATGTGAACATGAAGAACATCCGGAAGTTGGCCAACAAGGGATTGGTTCGTGGCTTACCAAGCATCAAGTATGAGAAAGATAAACTTTGTGATGCATGTCAAATGGGTAAGCAAACAAAATCTGCACATAAAGGTAAAAGCGCTGTAAGTATTTCCAATGCATTAGATTTACTTCATATGAATTTATTTGATTGTAGTACCATCATATCATTGAATGGAAGTAGATATTGCTTTGTGATCATTGATGATTTCACTAGATATACATGGACTTATTTTTTAAAATATAAGGACCAAACCTTAGATATCTTCATTTCTTTTTGTAGAAGAGTTGAAAATGAAAAATCATCAACCATTAAGGCAATTAGAAGTGATCATGGAGGTGAATTTCAAAACCAAAGGTTCTTAGAATTTTGTCAAGATAGAGGTTATAAGCATGAGTTCTCTACTCCTAGAACACCACAACAAAATGGTGTTGTAGAGAGGAAGAACCGTGTACTTCAAGAGGTTGCACGAAGCATGCTTAATGAGTACTCACTCCCGAGTTACTTATGGGCTGAAGCTGTAAATACAGCTTGCTATGTGCAAAATCGGGTCCTCATTCATAGGTTTTTAGGGAAGACTCCCCATGAGCTTTGGTTTAGAAAACCACCTACGGTTAAACACCTTCGGGTGTTTGGTTGTAAGGTGTTCATTCTAAACACCAAGGATCATCTTGGAAAGTTTACGGCAAAGGTTGATGAAGGGATACTAGTCGGGTACTCCCTCGTTAGCAAAGCCTATTGAGTCTACAACAAGAAGTCTAGACTAGTTGAAGAATCTTCTGATGTTGTCTTTGAAGAAATTCCAAAAGTCAATGGTCAACCAGAAGATGAAGTCCAATTCGAACTTAGGAGACTAAGTTTGAATGAAAGTCCAAATGTTGTTGATGGTGAAGAATCCGATGACGGTGAGCCTAGACAACCCATTGATCAGCCGGATCCTGAGGCTGAACTTGTGTCTAGTGAACCTATTCATGAAGCACCACCAACACCAAGGCAAACTAGATTAGCCTCTAGCTATCCCCAAGACCAAATTGTTGGAGACATCTATCATGGGGTTAGGACTAGATCATTCTTCCGGAATGAGGCTAATGAAGTTGCCCTAATTTCCGAAATTGAACCTAGGAAAATTGATGAAGCATTAAGTGATCCCGATTGGATCATTGCAATGCAAGATGAGCTAGGTCAATTTGAAAGGAGTCAAGTTTGGGACTTAGTCCCTAGACCTAAGAAGACCACCATCATTGGAACCAAGTGGGTCTTCAAGAACAAATTGAACCATAAGGGAGAAATCATTAGAAACAAGGCACGCTTAGTAGCCAAGGGCTATAGTCAAGTTGAAGGCCTTGATTATGATGAGACATATGTTCCTGTGGCACGATTAGAGTCCATCCGATTGATGCTAGCATTTGCAGCACATCGTGGCTTCAAATTATACCAAATGGATGTCAAATCGGCCTTTCTAAATGGTTTGATTAGAGAAGAGGTCTATGTCGAACAACCACCTGGGTTTGAGAGTACCGAATTTCCAAACCACGTATTCAAGCTCAAGAAGGCACTCTATGGCCTTAAACAAGCACCCCGGGCTTGGTATGAGCGGTTGTCGACGTTCTTAATTGAGAAGGGCTTCGTTAGAGGTCAAATAGACCCTACACTATTTCTACGAAGAGATGGTGATAATATTTTTGTAGCCCAAGTATATGTCGATGACATAATTTGTGGCTCAAACAATAGGGGCTATTTAAATGAGTTTATTGGACACATGGAGAGTGAGTTTGAAATGAGTCTAGTGGGAGAATTGACTTTCTTCCTTGGACTCGAAATCAAGCAAACTCGCGATGGTATCCATGTGCACCAATCAAAATATACACAAGAAATGCTTCGGAAATTCAATATGAGTGATTCAAAAGAGGTAACCACTCCCATGGCCACAAACACAAGATTAGACAATGATGAGAGTGGTAAACCCGTTGATTTGACTCAATATCGAAGCATGATAGGTAGTTTGCTATACCTTACAGCCAGTCGACCAGATATTTTATTTGCTGTAGGTATGTGCGCTAGGTATCAAGTTTGTGCCAAGGAATCTCACCTAATCGCGGTTAAGAGAATTTTGAGATATCTCAAAGGCACAATTGGAGTCGGTCTATGGTACCCCCGTACCGAATCATTTGATTTGATTGGCTATACGGATTCCGACTACGCTGGATGTAAGTTGGACCGGAAAAGCACAAGTGGGGGTTGCCAATTCTTAGGTTCGTCCTTAGTAAGTTGGTCAAGTCGGAAGCAACATTGTGTTGCTCTCTCCACGACCGAGGCAGAGTATATCGCCATGGGAGAGAGCGTATCACAATTGTTGTGGATGATACATACTTTAGAGGACTATGGATTGAGTTACAAGGGTGTGCAAGTGTTATGTGATAACATTAGCACAATTAACCTAACCAAGAATCCAGTCCATCATTCTAGGACCAAACATATTGAGGTGCGTCACCACTTCATTAGGGATCATGTAGCTAGGGGAGATATTGTACTCTCACATGTAGAGTCCAAATCAAACCTAGCTGACATTTTCACTAAACCACTTCCCGAGAATGAATTTAGTTTCCTAAGACGGGAGTTGGGAATGTGTCGTGCCTCATGAATTTCAAAATGCTTTCAAACCCTTCATGATTATTTCGAAATTGTTGGGAAATAATTGGGTAATGTTGGGGACATCTCACACAAACTATAAGGTTTAACAAAACGTTTTTGTTTGCTAGATATGGGGTGAGATGTTAGGATCAACTTAATTTCTCAAAATGTCATTGCATCCCTTGAGAAATTAAGTTGACGAGATAATAATCACTTCGGTGACCAAGTATGGGGAAAACCAATGCATAACATATGTGTATTTGGCTCCATGATCATACTTGGACATTCCAATCAAGGAAACTTGATTGGAAACTTGGATTGGGAACAAAACTTGATTGAAACTGCTTGAATGATTGTTGATTGAGTTTGACTCCATTTGGATGGAGCAAAGTGATTGCTGAACCTATAAGGACTTTTGATCCTCGTTCAGGGATCAATTTTAGTCATGAGATCATGTCCGAGTTCGATAAAACTCATCAGATCATGTTGGAAAGTTTCAGAAAATCTGAAACTGAATGTTTCAGATCGAACCTGGGAGTTTCAGGAACCCTGATCGGTCACCCGACCGATCAGGAGTAGGGCTGATCGGTCCACAGACCGATCTGGCTCCACTCTGCAATGATCGGTCCACAGACCGATCAGCGAGGCAAGCAGTGACTCTCCGAAATTTTTGACCAAGTGTACTGAGCTAGCCTGGATCGGTCCCCGGACCGATCTGGCACCCTATGGTGATCGGTCCACAGACCGATCAGGGAGCTCAGAGGTTTTTCTCTGGACCCTACTGTTCATGTCCTGATCGGTCATCCGGACCGATCAGGAGCGCGTCTGATCGGTCACCCGACCGATCAGGCCAAGGTCAGTCCGATCAGGCTATAGCCTGATCGGTCTGGGTGCGATCAGATCGAACGGTGATCCGTTCAGACGCATTAAATTTGGTTGGTGGACCGATCCACCAACCGATTAACTTCGCGAAAAACCCTTTTCTTGCCGAACCCTAGCGCCGAAACCTCTCCCTTGAGTCTCTTCATCCTGAGCAAGAGTGTTCCTGCGTCTCCCTTCCCGTGCGAGCGAGTGTGTGCGAAGGTCTCTACGGGCGTCCCCGGTTCTCTGTAAGTTATCGATTTGCTCCGAGTCTTCTGCGTTTCTGTCTTGCGCCGAGGCTTCTCCTGCGCAAGCGTTTTTCCTTTCCGACTCAAGAACTCTACTAATGGCACCAAAGTGAGTTTTTGGTTTAGCTTTCTTTACAAATCATTTCCTAAATTATGTTGTGAGGCTAACCGTGTTTTGTGCTGTGACTTTTTGTTGTGTCGTGATCTCTTGATTTGGCCGTGACCCATCTGTGTCCGATCTTGCTCTTGATCAATTCTATCTTCTGATTAAAATGTGTTCTTTTGATCATTGTCATTCTCTGATTGGGTCTTACCTTTGATGATAAATTCTTGAATTTCTGATTCAACCTATGTCCATCCTGATCAATCGATTCAAACCATGTGTGATCACTTCCCTGGTTAAATCTTGATTGTATGATTAATTCAATTCTTTAGAAAGTCTTCTAAGGGTAAGGAGATTGCTGAGGGCAGTTCAAGGGGGAAAACCCCTTCTTCATCTGCCCCTTCCAGAAGGCCACAGCCTTCTTCTAGCTCCCGGTTCCCAAATGCGGCCTGTGAACAGGCCTTCCAAGCAAGGACCTTCAAACTATTACCCTGCCGATCGATTGATGTTCCCCTAACTGAGTACTGCCCCTCTGTCATGGAGATTGTCACTTACTACAATCTGGGTTTTCTTCTTTCCTTGGAACGGACCATCAATTATGACCTAGTCTCAGAATTCTACAACAACCTACAACGAGGTCCTCAAGGGGGTTTCGAGTTCACTACTCGAGTCGGCAAAATGAACCTTGATTTTTCGTATGAGATTTTAGCAGAGTTCTTAGGTGGTCGACGATCACCTAACCTCTATTCGATCTATCCCGAGCTCCCTGATCCTCTGCTGGCCCCGTTTTCAGATGTTACCCCTCGACTCCATCTATCAGCACTTCTTTGGTCATCCTCGCCCCGCCGGGCTGGATGAATTGGGTCCAGTTTTTCCTACTTTTGCAGCCTTACGACTTGCTCCAGCTGATTATGTCCTTTTCAAGATAATCACAAATTACATATTACCCATCACTTCAAAGCCTTTGGCCGAGATCCGACCCTACCACTGCCTTATGC
The DNA here is from genome assembly GCA_024364735.1 of Boesenbergia rotunda. NCBI lineage: Eukaryota > Viridiplantae > Streptophyta > Magnoliopsida > Zingiberales > Zingiberaceae > Boesenbergia > Boesenbergia rotunda. Next base: position 450,557 of record JAGFNQ010004959.1, read on the forward strand.
TCTACGGCATGCATTGCCGGATGGACTTCGATATCATGGAGAGCATCTTCCAGTCTATCCTATCCTACCGTGAGCCGAGCCGTCGCACGGTTTATATGCCTTTTGGTCATGTCATCACTGATTGGTTTATGTCAGTTGGTGTTGATGTCACCAAAGGCAGGACCATGCCCATGGTCAGATAGGATTGTCGGCTTGGTCGCCGCGCCTTTGCGAAATCTGGCATTATTATTCGAGAGCGTGATGGGGCACTGGTATGGAAGGATGGGAGAGGACTTGGTGACCTACCTGGCGGAGCACCACATTTTCAGGCACCACCCGAGGCTGCTGCATTTCATGAGGCTCCTGCTGCTGACGCCGAGTATAACTATGAGCCTGATCCAGATCTACGATGGCAGATCTCCGAGCTAGATCGTACCCTCCAGGAGGATATTCATTTGAGGGAGCTCCATCAAGAGGAGACCCGCTCGGACTTTCGTTCCATTGATCGCCGACTGACCGGCGTCGAGTCTACTGTCTCTGGGGTTCAGGCATTGCAGCAGACTTGGTACGCACAGTGGCGCCACCATTCATTTCCAGGGGATGCTCCTTCAGACAGTGCTGCACCAGGATCTGCTGATGCCATGATAGATGATCTTATGCACGATGACGACCCCCCCCCCCCACGGATGTTTGAGCGTGGATGTCTGCTGTCTCTTCTCTTGATCTGTGTACTAGACCATCTTTGGTTTGTTGATTTTTGGGCTGTATGCCCCTTGACTCGCTTATTGTGGCCTTGTGCCACACGTCTCTGGATTTTGATGCCTGTGACTTGCATCATATGATTTCTTTGGATGTTTTATGGCTTGATCTGTATGACTTTGATGCATATCTTATCCTATTTTACCTGCTTAATGTTGATGCTATGAGTACTATCTGCATATTTGTTACTCTACTATTTTCATGCTTATGATGCCATGATCGTATGATACATATGCGTATTTTGTCATGCCTATATCTGTTTGTCATATGTATTCATATGCTTATCAAGAATCAAATTGTTGTTTTGGGTTACCCCTAGGGTTGAGGGGGAGTATAGTTTAAACTTAACAGCCCTTCTAGACCCCTTTTCGGTGTTCGACAAAGGGGGAGAGTGTTGGTTGGTTAAGTTTAAGATGATCATGTTGTAGGGGGAGGATCTGGATTCCCCTATGATTCTAAAGTTAAGCAATTGATTAAGAATCCCTAAACTTAAAATCGCGTTGTCAAACAACAAAAAGGGGGAGATTATTGATGCAGTCTGGCCCTGATTGTTGTTTTGGTGTTGACACCGATTTTAGTTTAGGTGGATGATTATTGATGATTATGATGAAGTCCTGATCGGGGATCAGGCATGAGTTGGAAAATCCTAACCTGGAGGGTTAGGTGTTGAAAATCCTAGCTTGGAGGGCTAGGTGTGTGAAAAGTCCTAATTCGGAAGAGGTGGGTGAAAAGTCCTAGCTTGGAGGGCTAGGTGAAAAGTCCTAACTTGGAGGGTTAGGTGCAAATTCCCATCTTGGAGAATTAGGTGAAAAAGTCCTGGCTTGGAGGGTCAGGTCCTAGCTTGGAGGGCTAGGTTTGGAAAAGTCCTAATCCGGAAGAGTTGGGTGAAAAGTCCTAGCTTGGAGGGCTAGGTGAAAAGTCCTGGCTTGGAGGGCCAGGTGAAAAGTCCTAACTTGGAGGGTTAGGTGCAAATTCCCAACTTGGAGGGTTAGGTGAAAAATCCTTAGCTTGGAGGGCTAAGGTGGATGAAAACTTAGCTTGGAGGGCTAAGTTTGAGTCCCTGGATCGGTCTGGTGATCGATCAGGGAGTTGGCATGGTGCTCCTTCGTGGATCGGTCTGGTGACCGATCCAGCGATGACTGATCGGTCTGGTGACCGATCAGGGAGTATGCGTTTCACCCACTGCTTGGCTCCTGATCGGTCTGGTGACCGATCAGGGAGCGAACAGTGAGGTTGAGTTCCCTTGCTGATCTGCTCCTGATCGGTCTGGTGACCGATCAGGATCACTGTGCAGATCGTTCTGGAGAACGATCCAGCATCGCGGGTTCCTCACTAAGATCGATCAGGACGGTGCCTGATCGGTCTGAGCATGATCTGATCGGTCTGGTGACCGATCAGGAGACACTCTGATCGGTCGGGTGACCGATCAGGAGGTCTGGACTGCGAAGCTCAGAAATCGCCCAATAAAGGGGTGGATCGGTCCGGTGATCGATCCACAACCTGGGATCGGTCTGGTGATCGGTCCAGGAGAATCTCAAAGAAATCGCGATTTCTGATTAAGCGTTGGGGACCGATCAGGACGGAGCCTGATCGGTCTGGACCCAGCCTGATCGGTCTGGTGACCGATCAGGAGGCTCTCTGATCGGTCCGGTGACCGATCACTTTAATTCAAATTGCACTGTCAGACGCTCTGATCGCGCCTGACCATATCCGATTCGCTGCTGTTTGCTTCTGATATTTGATTTACTGTGTGATATACTGCACTAACAGTCTGATTAAGCTGCAGGTGACAGGGGAGGATTCAAACACTCAAGGAGAAGTCAATGGAGGCTTTCCTTGGAGCAGGTTTGTCCGTTTTTCCATCTCAGGTTGCAACGGCCGAGCTGCAGACTGGAGCTGAGACTGGAGCTTGGCTAAGGGAAGCTCAGGGAGTCCAAGGATAGCTCAGTGGTAGCTGGCGTTGGCAGATGAGCAGCTGGGAGCTGCAGAGATGGTGTCATCTGATGCTTGGTGGAGAAACAAAAGGAGAAGAAGACTTCGGCTGAAGCAGAGAAGTGTTCGACAGTTTTCTGTGTTGAGCTTGCTGAAGTTCTTGCTGCGCTTTGTGTTTCTCCACAACTTGCTTGTTGTGTTTCTGAAATCTTCATCACTTTGAGCAAGCAACTGCAATCGAGAAGCAACCAACTCTTACGTAAGTGCCGGGAGGAAAGAACAAGGAGCTTGGAGTCCAACAGTGAGAAGACACGAAGGAGGGATTCCTTGCGTGAGATCGTCGCTGGGTGGAGCTCGGGATAAGCTCGCTGTGCTCTTGTCCTTGCTAAGTGCTGAGTAAGAGTATTCTCTGTGTTTCATTAAGCTTAAATCTATATTCTTGTTTGAAACGCTGTGGAGAGGTTTCTCCATCGAGAAGGAGGTTGCATTATATCCGGTGAACACCGGGGCTTGATCTGCCGACGATCAAGGGATCGCCCACCTTAAGGGCACGCCAAGGAGTAGGGGCAAGTTATCCCTGAACCTTGTAAACCCTCTTGTTAGCGATCTTGGTAGCTCTCGTTGTTTGCTTTCATTTCTGTTTTTAGTTTACTGCACTGCTTCGTTTTCCTTTGCTTCTTCCGCTGTGCTACTGATAAGTTAAGTGCAGAAATCTTGATAAGTATCAAAGGTAAAAGAGATTGGCTATATTCACCCCCCCCCCTCTCTAGCCATCTGGTTTCCAACAGGTAAAGGCACTTACCGATGGAATTCCGACGGAATTTTCTCCATCGGAGTGAAATCCGTCGGTAAGGAATTACCGACGAAATTTTTTTACCGTCGGTAAAATTTCCAACGGAATTTTATTTCTGTCGAAATCAAGTTCCGACGGAGTTAATGTTTTCGTTAGAAATTTCCGATGGAAACTTCCCCCAATTTCGTCGGAAATTTCCGACGGAATTGAGGTTCCGTCGGAATTTTCCGACGGAAAAATTAATTCCGTCGGAAATTTCCGACGGAAAATTTCTGATTTCCGTCGCAAACGTTCTGATATTTTCCGACGGAATTAAAATTCCGTCGGAAATCCATCGGTAACTAAAAAAAATCCAGATTAAAGATGTATTTGCGTAATAATCATATATACATCACAAATATTAAATTTCATTTATCACATTCACAAATATCAAATTTCCATTCACAAATATCTAATTTCCATCATCACACATTCACAACATCAATTATCACATAACTATTTCACATTTAAACACAAAATCCTATAAGTGCTCCATTTTGAGACATAAACAAGTTTACTATAAATTTACTAAATAAAAAATGTAGCAGTCAAGTTTACTACAAGTTTACTACAAGGATAAATCTGTAAATTGATGAGTGACAAAAAGAAAAGAGAAAACAAAAGTAGAAGTCAAGACCTAAGACTTTGTAATGGTGTGACATTGGCCTTGGGCTGAAGTCGTAATAGCTCCAAGGGATTGTGCTACTCCTGCAAGTGCTACTCCTGCAAACTACATAAGAGAAGAAAAAGGATGAGTTGAACATATTTATCATACACATGGAATGCAAGGAAAATTTTGTAGCATGTTTACTACCCTTTCCTATACTGACTCAGTGAATTCATCATTAGCCATTGAAGGAAGATCCACAATGAGTGTTGGACTGAAAGTTGGAATAGCAGTCGGTTGTGCACTGCTGGTCATTGGACTTCTCGTTGTGACAATCTATGCCTTGAGACAAAGAAGACGTGCTGAAAGGGCCATTGAACGAAGCAAACCTTTCGGTAAGTCGCAAGTGTTTGTTCCTTCTATATCTTGTCAAAATGAAACTTTCCACAAGGCACCATACAAATACTTACAATGGAGTTTACATTTGGAAATTTTCAGCATCATGGACACGCAGCGGATATGAAAGCAGTGAGGCACCACAATTGAAGGGAGCAAGATGGTTTTCTTATGATGAACTGAAAAGATGCACTAATAACTTTTCGGTATCTAATGAGGTTGGTTCTGGAGGCTATGGAAAGGTAATTGTTGGCTCTATGTCAAACTTTTTTGAACAAAAGACCAGAAAATGACATACATTTACCCGACTCCTTTCAGGTCTATAGAAAAAAAATAATGAACCAGCAGCAGATAAATTGAACCTGGGGTGACCATCCGACCCCACGAAACCTTTAGGTCTATAGAGGAATGCTTCCGGGTGGACAGATAGTTGCAATCAAGAGGGCACAACAAGGATCGACACAAGGTGCAGTTGAATTCAAGACTGAGATTGAGTTGCTGTCAAGAGTTCATCACAAAAACTTAGTGTCTTTCTGCTTTGATCAAGGGGAGCAGATGTTGGTATATGGAATGGAAGACTAAGAGAGAGCCTCTCTGGTAAGATTAACTCTGCCCCTTAAAATTCATTCTCAAAAATAAGCTTTTTTTCTAACTTTTAAATGGAGATAGCAGCATTGATAATTTACCTTAAGATTAACTTTTTTTTTCTAACTTAGTTAGTAGTTGACATTCTAATTACCATTACGATAGCAGCATTGATCATGAAAGAACTGCAGCTTAAATGGAGATTATGTAGGACCTATTAATTCTAGTAGTATATATAGTTACTTGAGTAGTTGAGTTCACAAAAATTAAGGGCATAGATATTCATCGACTAAGTCCACCAGTCATATGAAAGCATAAGAAAAATGAGTTTCTTCAAATCTTACCACTAAGTCCACCAAAATTTACCAATAATATGTACATTATTTGCACAAAGCTAGTTATGTAAATCACATCATGCAAGTAACTGCAGCAAAAAAAAAAAACAATAGTCAATACCAAGTATTCGAGTTGTTTCAAGTATATATTTGAACAAATAGAAGTAAAATTGGACATATACATACAATACAAGCACACAACTATGCTTTCTCCGGTTTCTGAAAAGTTTGGAATAATACAGTTAAAGTTTGGAAAAGGAACTCAACCAAGGCAATAATAAAGTTAAAGTTAGGAATCGCAAAAACTTAATCATAAATTAAAATGTAATTGAACATACCTCAAAAAAACTTAATCAGCCGGTGGATGAGAGGGCCCTGGGGCGTCCTGTGATGGCGGACGAGGCAAGCCATCTAGGAGGAATCGCATACGACTCATGAGATCTCTATTTTGGACAATAAGCTGCTAATGCTCCTCATCTCTCCTTGCTGCTTCAGCTGCCCTCGCCGCTTCATCAGCGGTCCTCCTCTCATTCTCAGCGGCCATCCATTTCGCCATCTCTCCTCGCACTGATTGAACTTGATTGCGCAGATCTCGATTTTCTTCTAATATTCTATGCATCTCACTGGAATAAGATGAACGATAACTGGATCGACCCCTCGGAGCCCTCAAGCGATCATCAAATGCAACTCTGGCCTGAGAGCCAAGGTCGTAGATGGTAGAGTTCTTTGTCCGTCCACTGATAACATCATAATATATGTCATTAAGTGCCTCGATGGATAGAGATTGAGACTCTCCCCCCTCTACTGCAGGCTGAGATGCCTGAGCGACTCTCTCAGTCATTTCCGTCTATATTGTAAAATAGAACATGATTAATAAGTAATTCAATGAATCATACTAAAATGTAACTAAAATAAACACGAAGTAATGTTCTTACATGGATGGCCGCAGAACGAGAATCTACGAATGTGTCATCTTTTTTCTTATGCGTCCTCACAAAGACCTCCATACTGGTGGGCGGTCGAGCTAGTTCTCGTTCCTATATACAAATATATATTAGGCAAATATCATACAAGTATGATAATAAATGATAATTATATTTCATGCCAACATTAAATTAAACTCACCAAATCAAGAGCATGCTCTACCATAGATTTGGAACAAGATATATGTTGAGCAGTCCCGGTACTCGGGTCACCTGGCTCGGTGTTTCTATTAGCTTGAGCCTTATCGGCATTTTCTTTCCACCTCTGTTCAACCCAGGTGGCTGTCCATGCACCCTATATCTCCTCAGAAATATACGTCGGTTTTACGCCCTTTTTCTGATATAGTAGAGGTAGTCTTTGTAAAGCTCGGCACAATAACTATTCCATGTTGCTTTAAAAATATCCTCCTGACCCTGCTCCCATGTATATCTTTTCTGCAATTATAAATTTAAAATTTAACATAGTAATGGGTAAATATAATATAAAAATCAAAGATATATTGATTTACTTATACCAAATTCATTATAATAAAAAGCCTCATTTCTTGATCTACATGCCTCCATGTTGTAGATCTGCAAGCCGTTCTTTAAATTTACTTGTAATATAATTTGAAACCCTATGACCATCTAGTGTAAAACTACATAACCAAAAATAAACATATCAATATAAGATATAAAAAATAATATATGAACAATAATTACATCTAACAACAAATACTTACACATCTCCAGCAATGTGTAAAACTCGATGGCCACGAGGAATCACTAGCTGTTGATCTGCCATAGAAATGTCTGCAAAATAATATATAACAACACATCATAATAAAGATGAGTAACAGAGTAATAAAAATATAATAAATATAATAACACATCACTTACTAGATGAACAATAATGACACTATTTATATATCATTAGCATCGATGTCCTTCTCACTAGACTCTGATAGTTCAACAAGATCCTCACTGTTGGACATCTCTTCATCATCTATATCCTCGTAAGCCACATTAACATCTACAAGTAATTCAGACGTGGATGGAAGTTGTGAATCAATTAAATGTCTCTCTACTTCGTCATTCTGAAATGCATCATGATTTTGAGCAGTGATGGTGTTTAGCATTTCATGACAGTGTTAAAGATATTATCAAAGAAATTTTGCCTCTGGTCTGTTGGAAATCTATTGGTTGTTTGATTCATATGCAATTCTGGTCTGTTAACTAGTTCTTTTAATTCCTCACATGATTTTGTCGTGTCTTTAGTTTTTCCAAGCATATTCATGACAGTGTTAAAGATATTATCAAAGAATTTTTTTTTCAACATGCATGACATCTAAGTTATGTCGAATGAGAAGATACTTCCAATGTAACAACTCCCAAAAAATACTCCTCTTCTTCCATCCACACTTGCACATTCTAACAATGTATTTATTTATCTCATCAGAACCAGGTTGAGATACTGGTAGGACTCCATAACTATCTATTTGATCAATAATCTCTTCACCTGAAGCATAAATTAGAGAACATTTTCTCACTACAACATTTTTTAAGAAATTTTGTTTGTTTCGCCTAAAAGGGTGGTCGACAGGTAAAAATTTTCGATGATTATCAAACCAAGATACCTTCCCACTACAAGGTAATGAAAATGCATCAGAATCTGTCATGCAGTGTGGGCATGCTAATTTACCAGCTGTGCTCCATCCAGATAACATTGAGTATGCTGGAAAATCACTGATTGTCCATAATAATACAGCTTGCAAACGAAAATTTATTTTACTTGCAACATCATAAGTCATTGAGCCTACATTCCATAATTCATTCAACTCAGCAATTAGAGGTTGAAGGAAAATATCTATCTTATCTTTAGGATTGGTTGGACCAGGAATCAATATAGTAAGGAACATAAATTCGTCTTTCATGCATATCCATGGAGGTAAATTATAAGGTGTCAATATTACTGGCCAAGATGAATATTGTTGTCTCGACTGACCAAATGGCTGAAAACCATCTGCAGAAAGGCCCAATCTAACATTTCGAGGTTCCATTGCAAATGAAGGATATACAGTATCAAGATGTTTCCATGCAGGGGAATCACAAGGATGACACATAATACCCGCTTCGTGCTCATGCTCATGATGTCACACCATGTAACTTGCTGTATCGGCAGATGCATATAAGCATTGAAGTCTAGCAGTTAACGGAAAATAATAAATGACTTTCCATGCAATATTTTTCTTCTTCTTCCCTGGTATACGAGTACGATGCTTATAACGCGAATGACTACAGATTTTGCATTCATTCAGTTCACTGTCTTCATTCCAATATAGCATGCAGTTATTTAAACAACAATCAACTTTTCTACAGGCAAACCTAAACCTCTAACCAATTTCTTTGTATTGTAGAAGCTATCAGTCATTATGTTATCAGCAGGGAATAACTCTGACATTAATTGTTATATTTCATCATAACATCTTTCTGAAAAATGATGTTTTGCTTTCATATTTAACAACCTTGCAGTAGCTGATAACTGAGAATGGCCAGAAGGAATGTCTTCCCATAATTCTCTTTCACTAGACTTTAACATTTCATATAATTGTTGATATTCAGGTGCAGATATTTCATTTATGCTGGAATAATCAGCTGCATTCATCGCATCTTGAACCGTTGATTGCATTGCAATATCATTAGTTGATGGTTCGAGGGACGCAACAAAAGTATCAGATGATAAACCAACAGAAGGGCCAATTGATTCATATACATAAGGTTCTCTATGACAGTACCAATTATAATAATTAGGCACAAACCCATTTCTACAAATATGTACTCTGACCGTATCCTCATCACGGTAATTTATATTTCTGCATTTTCTATGATTACACAGACACTTTAACTTATCACCATCCATACATTCTGGATGACTCTTAGCAAAATTCATAAATTATTCAAGATCAGTAATAAAATCATCTCTGATAAATCCATTATCTAATCGGTTGTACATCCAAGCCTTGTTCATATACATTGTTGCCTAATCAGAATAAAATTAAAATAAATTGATTAAGATATACCTAAATTATTCTAATTAAAGCAAGTATCATGGTGTTCAGTAAGATATAGCTAAATTATTAATTCTAAATATTATCTCATATAATAAGTTCTAACATAACATGCTAAATTAACAAGTAGGATGAAATTATATAATAACTAAAGTTACCTCATTATTAAAGACTAAAATAACAAGTGATTGCTAATTTAATAAAATTCTAACATAACAAAAAACATAAGAACAAATTATACATGAAGATCAGATGAAAGTTGGAGACGACCTGCAAAAGCAATAACCTAAGAAAAAATAAATTATAGTTAAAATCATTGTTGCATCTTAACTGTGCCAATTAACATGAACTAAGACTCGTAAACGAGAGCTTTCGACACACGCCCGCATACCCTAGCCAGGGCGCGCGACCAGCTCTGGCCTTGGCCCAGAAAGCGCGGGCTGGCTGCAGAAAACACGGGTTGGGCGCGCAAAGCCCGAGTTGGGCGTGGGCTGGGCGCGAAAAGCACGGGCCGGGCGCGACCGTTGCGGGTTGGCCACGATCGGCGCAGGCCAGGCGCAGTCAGCCCTGGCTTGGCGCAGCACGGCGCGGCCAGATCTGGCCCCTGCCAGAGCGGCCTGGGCGTGTCCAGCTCTGGCTTGGCGCGGCACGGGCGCGGCCAGATCTGGCCTGCCGCGCCTGCGCGCGGCCAGATCTGGCCTGCCGCGCCTGCGCGCGGCCAGATCTAGCCGACCGCGCAGCGCGAGGCCCGATCTGGTCAGTCGGTCGCGCCCGCGCGAGGCCAGATCTGGTCGGTCGGCCGTGCCCGCGCCTCGCCCGAGCTGGCCGGAGAACCAAACCTATCGAAGAAAGGAGAAAAAAAATTACAGACTCACCGGAGAACGAGCTGCCGCGAGCGAGGGAGGAGGAGACCTGGCTTCGGTGCGGATTGCAGACGGATGCAACGAGGGAAAGGGGAAGGGAAAGTTATGCCCTAATATTAGAATTTTCCGATGGAATTTATTTCCGTCGGAAATTTCCGACGGAAACAAAATTCCGTCGGGAAAACTGAAATTTCTGACGGATTTTTTATTTCCGTCGGAAATTTCTGACGGAAAATTTGCTTCCGTCGGAAATTTCCGACGGGAAAAAGTTTTCTGTCAGGAATTTCCGACGGAATCTTCTTTCCGACGGAATATTTATTTCCGTCGGCAATTTCCGACGTAATAATATTCCGTCAGTAAAATATATTTTTCTTGTAGTGTAAGGCGTCCTTGAAGTTTATCTCGACCGAATAGGGGCTAACCCCATTGACCGACTAATATACAGACACTCCCGACCAGGAGCCACCCGTACCGTACCAATCAGATCAATACTCACCCTTCTATACAACCACTCCCTTATACTCCGCTGAGTCGAAGATAATGCACACTTGGGATCTCAATCGGGAGCTATGGTTTCCACCCGGCGGCTATGAACTGGCTCCCGATTAGGAGCAACACACAAATCTCGATCGGGAGCAACACCCGACTACTCAGACAGATCCACCTGAAAATCCTCCAAATCACCTAATATTTTTCGAGTCACGTGGCAGTACATGACTAACCTGTCAATCAACGATGATCTCTACCTCCGCCATGACCTATGGGAGACTCCCAGGAAGTCAGAGTTCGCTCTTCCTGCCCTCCAACGGGGCGCTAGATCCTCTGTCCCGGACAGGCTCCTATCCCGGGGTTCCGCTCGTCGGCGATTGTCGGCAAGTCGCCCGATCGACGATCGGACACCATTAATAATTTTTGATCGTCGTCCCGAATAAGACGATATCCTCGGAGAACAGTAAATCGGTCGGAAACGTCGCATTGCAATCTCGTCGGATTCGACGGTGAATACGACAACATCACAATTGCGGTGATACCCGACGGGGTTCATCGTACCCCAGGGTATAGTTTTGTTCGAGACGACAGCCGGAAGCCGTCCATAGTGTCCGATCGTTGATCGGACGGCTCGCCGGCGATCGCCGACGAGCGGGACAGAGGCCGGATCCGGGACAGAGGCTCCGGCCTCCTCCAACGGCGGCGGTGTTTCCGAGAAGGAACCAACCGGCGAGCGAATAAAATAAAGGGTGCTTGTGCCGGTATATAGAGAGAATGCTCGCCGGCATGGACGATATTATGATATAACGTCCGTTATCTGTTCGATTGGCAATTGCCAGCAACTACAACCATTAATATTTTAATTGTAACTTAAAATTTTAATGTAAAATCAAATTAAATATTTTTTAAAATATAATTTATTTAAACGATCTTAAAATATATATTAATTAAATTGAAGTTGCCAGGGATGACTTTTGATTCGAGGCTTTCAAACTTCAAGTGATGCCAACTTAGATATTGAACAAAATATCAAATAAAATAATGTTTTGGATTAAGTAGGATATGAGAAATTAAAATCTATTTATTTCCATACAGAGCAGATGACTTTGATCGATGTTGGATGTTGGATGTTGGATTGATTTTGATTGACAATAACTTAACATAAATATAAAAAGAAAATAATCCTTCACATTTCAACTTATGAATCAATAAAAATTTCAAACACCTTAAAAATTATTAAGAACCTTATAAATATAATACTTCGTTATTTGTTAATCAAAATAAATCATTATTAGACATTCATCTTCGATTCTTCTTAAACTTAAATTTGTACTTATTTAACATAATCTCCTAGTGTTCGTATAGGATGATAAAGTTGTCCTTACAGGGTGTCCAGTTCTCCAATTAATTAGAAGATGACTGATTTATTATAATAAAATAGAGCTCAATTATCAACAGATATAATCAACTTTGATAGTTTATAGAATGATAAAGTTATTAAATATTTTTTACCGTACTAGATACAAATTAGCACTAACCAATGCATAGTTAAATACTTGCTAATTAAATTCTGATCTAAGGATGATAATTTTCTTTAAATCCGATAGAAAATTTGATAACCGACCCGAATGAAAGAGCGTATAGGGAGAGAGTTACGAATTATGAAATTAGGGATTTAAAACTCTCAGTCGAATTCGAGTATAATGGAATTTGAATTTTTTTAAAATAAAAATTGAAACAATTTGATTGAAATAATTGATATTAAAAAAATCAAATTTCAAATTAACCGAATCTGTTTAGACAAATTCGATTTAATCAACCTTTTACTTCCTCCTATCTACTATTTATTTTTTAAAAAATAGATTATTACCTTAAATTAATATTTTCTAAATTGGGGATTTTGATCCCAAAAGATGTGCACATAATAAAACTAATTTACATTAAAAAAAACTAACTCTCTATATTAATCAAACTATTAAAATATTAAAAAAATATTGATAATAAATTCTTGCCGTTGATAAAGTAGGATTAAATTAAAGTATTTTGATTTATTAATTATGAAAGAAATTAATAATCATAAGTATTTTGATTACAATTACATTTAGTTGGATAGTTTTGGAATTATGATATTGAATGAAATTAAATATAGATTTTACAAAAAGCTTAATTAAAATTTAAAAAATATGTAAATAGATTTACCTATTATTATAATGGAGCTGGACTACGGCAACCACTCCGGACCCGGACTCGGAGAAAAGAGTAACGAGAGAGAATGTGATGTGATGAGACTACCGATCCCGATCTAGAACATGGCGTCGCTGCCGCTACGACCTCACCAACCCCCGCCGCCGCCGCCCCACGATATCGCTCCTGCCCTGTCGCTCGCTCCGCCTCACCGCCCGGAAATGGCCGACGATAACAAGGTTCGCCTCCCTTCCCTCTTCCCCTATCTCGCCTTCTATGCTTATTCCCTTTTTGCTTACTTTTGCTTTTGATGCTCGGATGAAGTGTGAGTTCGCCCTTTCGTTTTCCGTTCGGATCATCTTTGATCTCGTCCAGGGATCGATCGCTGGAGGGGTTTCTGGGCATCCCCTATGCAGATCTCGATGGAAGATTGGGTTCGAGCTGTTTTTAGTATCGGTTGTCGATCTGAGGAATTGGTGGCTTGTTTAGTTTCTTTTTCTCATATTCACCTAGGTTCGAGAAGCTGCGATTCTCGCATCGGATCTATGCTGCGCCGATGCATTTGATTATTTATTTTTGTTGATTGTGCTCCGATGATCTCCTCCTCGGACCCGTGCTATTCCTTTGGCTTAGAATCTCGCTGTGCTACTTTTGTTAGGACACGGGGACCGGACTCAAATATCAGAGCCGGTAAGATCGGTTAGACGTTTTCCCCCTCTATGTTTGTTGAGTTTAAGGTTTGGGGTATTAGTCCCAGGCGGAAGGAAATTCAAGGTTTTATTTCATTTTTTAAGGTTTGTGATCTGTTCTTATGTTTAAAATCGGTTTTATTGGTGTGATGGATTCTCCTGATTCTGTACTTTTCACATAGAACACTTCCGTTTCGTCTCATGTTGTCTTTCTGTTCACTTACTAGACAATGCATCTGACTTTGCTTGCAGTTAAGGTTGATGATTTATTCTCCCTTGACACTTTGTTTTGCTTGTCTCACCTGCAATCCTGTACGCGTTAACCTATTTGATGTTATCTCTGGTGACCTTGCTTCTCCGATGTGCTCACTGCAGTGCTATTCTTTTTCATTTTTTTTTCCTTTTTAATGCTTGAACGAATAAGTAGAATGGTTAGTTACTGGTCAATTTGCCTCTTGCAGCATTTTTAGCATACTGAATCTTGTCTTTCTCATGTTTAACTTCCTTGCAATAATTATTAGCAGTTTTCACTTAGACAACTCTTGCCCACTTCATTGCAGCAATCATCTGTTGTTGAGGTTAGTGAGCCAGTTACTGGCCATATCATCTCCACGACAATTGGAGGCAAGAATGGGGAACAAAAGCAGGTTATGTGCACATGTACTTGTATTATCATATCAAGTGAGACCTTAACTTTCTTGTTTATCTCACGCTACTGTCTTTTTTTCTTGGCATACAGACCATTAGTTACATGGCAGAACGTGTTGTGGGAAGTGGTTCTTTTGGAATTGTATTCCAGGTTATATTTATGCAAATACTGCACTACATTTCTGCTGCTATTGTCTATTGTGTTGCTCTAGATTCAAACGGTTCCTCTTCCAGGCCAAATGCTTGGAATCAGGAGAAACAGTTGCCATAAAGAAGGTTTTACAGGACAAGAGATACAAAAACCGTGAGCTGCAATTGATGCGCTCCATGGATCATCCAAATGTGATCTCTCTCAAGCACTGTTTCTTCTCCACTACAGTCAGAGATGAGCTTTTCCTTAACCTAGTTATGGAATATGTACCTGAATCTCTGTACGGTGTCCTAAGGCATTACAGCAGTGTCAACCATAGGATGCCACTTATATATGTTAAATTGTACACATATCAGGTAGTTTTGCCAGTTTTTTCTTAACTACTCTTTGTGGGCAATATGAGCAAGATAGTAAATTTGGATAGTTTGTGCAGATATTTAGAGGCTTGGCTTATCTCCACATGGTTCCTGGAATTTGCCACAGAGATGTAAAGCCACAAAATGTTCTGGTTGGGTTCACAACTTTAACTCATATGAAGTTGTTGGTTTTATTTGAGTAAAATTATGTTCCTTTTACATTTCGTGTACATTCTGCAGGTCGACCCACTTACTCATCAAGTCAAGATATGTGATTTTGGAAGTGCAAAAGTCCTGGTATGCTTATCTTTCAACTAAACTTGTGTCATTGTAGCTGTGGAAAGTATTTTTGAGACTTAGACTGCTTGGGTCATCATGACTTGCTATGATAATTCCTTAGCAAAAGCTGACCAGCTTCCTAAACACAATTAAAAACATGAATAGGACAGTGACATTCTTAGCAGGTGGGTTTTGTACACCTAAAACAACTTGTATTAGGTGGGTATATAATAGTTCCAGCTGCACTGTACTACTGAAGAAACAAAATAGAGCCTAGTGTTCCTCTAGTCTTCATTAGGAGTTGGTTTTTCCATGATGCTTTAATGTTGTAATTCCTAAATAGTATGGAAACTGATGCCATAAACTTGGACAGTGGTGCCAATGTTTTGCCTGATGTTTTTGTTAGAACTACTTAAGCCATATATAAACAGCTTTTTGGCCTGTTCCCTCCAAATTGCACATGAGTTCATGTTTTGTGTTTCTCTCGTGTGTGTGTTGGGGGATCTTTAAATTAACCGCTAAATGATGGTGTCACAGCTTGACCCATTGCCACTTCAAATTGTGATTAATAACTTATCTTTTTGACCAGATAAGTGGTTTGTAGAATAAGAAACCAAGCAAAATAGCAAAAAAAATTATCTTAAAATGACTGCCTTCTTCTCTGATACAATGGGATCATGTGTGATGGCTCCATGAGCATGTTTTCCAGCTAACCACTTCTTTGCATTAAACACTTTCTGTGCATTTTTTTTACAAGTATAAATTGTTACTTTCGTGCCATGCATTTCTATCCATTTTGAGCAAAAGTGGACTATATGCCCTTTCACAGTAGGCTTTATTGAAGTGATATAAAAGGTTACAGCTGTCTTCTATAAGCTGACAGAGGCATCCATAGCTTCCATAGACCACTTATACAGTTTTGAAGACCTTGGTTTCAATTTTCAGGGCCATGCAAAAAAACTTTTGGTAATTTAGATGCATTTAACTTCGCCTTCCATCAAGGCACCTCTGCATTTATGTATGAGCATAAACTTGTTTTGTTATGCCCCCTATTGAAACACTCTGCTAATTTCCTGACCATGTTATTGGTGATGCTCCTACATAGTGGGGTACCAAGGGATAAATCATTATGGTTCAATCATAGTGGCTTTTGTTAGTTCTCAGCTTTTTGTAGTAAAATATGTCCTCCATTTATCTTCTTGTACACGTCTCTTTAATTTCCTGCTTTTTTCTTATTTTAATATTTTACCAGGTTAAGGGTGAAGCAAACATCTCTTACATTTGTTCTCGTTACTACCGTGCTCCGGAGCTCATTTTTTGTGCAACAGAATATACAACATCGATTGATGTTTGGTCAGCTGGTTGTGTTCTTGCTGAGTTACTACTTGGCCAGGTATGCATTGATGAATTGAGTTGGTATTACTCCATGTCTCATCAATAAAAATTTGTAGGATAACAAATTTTAATCATTCTACTTATTTATATTTGTCAGCCATTGTTTCCTGGAGAGAGTGCTGTTGATCAACTTGTCCAGATAATCAAGGTTTGTTTCATGGATTCATTCTGTATCTAATTTGGGAAGCAGCCTTTTTAAAATTTGCATCAATTGATTAAATTCTATGATCCAGGTTCTTGGAACCCCAACCCGAGAAGAAATTCGGTGCATGAATCCTAACTACACGGAATTTAGATTTCCCCAGATAAAAGCTCACCCATGGCACAAGGTTAATTGCACACCCTTTCTTATGACTTGTGATTTTTGTTAATTCAGCAGCTATCTTTTTTAGATTCTCAATGTGCGTTAAGCATCGACTAATCTATTGACATACTGTTGAAATTTAGTGAACTGGAAGGGGTAGATTGAATGACGTCTCATAAGTGTTCCTTTTACATACACTTTAATTGTTGTGTAAACTATAGCAAGCCTATCATGATGTGGATCATGTCATGCTGGTGCATGATGATACATTTGTTGGTGCCCATTACAAAAATTCAAGCTATTAGAAAAAGGTCTGCTGTTGTCTATAATTTACCTCCTGCTTAATACGAAGCTGAATTTTGATTAGGTGTTGACTTATCACAAACTTAAGCTTGTAATCTATACTCTTCAATTATTAGTACATACCATTGCTCATTATTTTGATCCAAAGAATGTGATTTTTATCTGCATGAAAAATTTTCAATTCTGCAACATGGACTTCCTAGAGCTGCTCCTGTTACCTTCCTAGACTCAATAATTCTTGTCAAATAAATTTTATTAGTTTTTAGTATCAATGAAATTGGATATTGGCAATATTATGCATCATGAAGCATATTTTTAGGACGAAATATATGACAAAATATGATTTGCAGATTTTCCACAAGCGAATGCCTCCTGAAGCTATAGATCTCATTTCACGCCTACTTCAATACTCTCCAGATTTTCGGAGCTCTGCAGTAAGTCCTTTCCCCAACTTTTCATTCCAAAACAACTGACTATACTGAAAACATAGATAGTTGTTTCACTTGGTTGCCTTTGCTCTTGACTTTTCTTGACCTATTTTTGTTCAGCTGGAAGCATGTGCACATCCATTCTTTGACGAGCTACGAGAACCTAACGTGCGATTGCCAAATGGGCGTCCTCTTCCTCCTCTTTTTAACTTCAAGCAAGAAGTAAGCATGCGAGTTTTTCTATCTTGACTTTGTCAACATGTTTTTTTTTTCTTGATACTGAATTATCCTTTTTGCATATATTATACTGAATTATCAGTGCAATGTTGCACCTGCATCATGTATTTCATGACTTTCTAATGCTCACGCATCTGCAATGTCAAGTTTTCCATATTAAAGAAAGATGGTTTTCTTCATAAACCAGTTATGGAAGATAAATAACTGATAATTTATAACTCGAATCAATTATGCTCAAAAATCATATTCTAGACATCTTGCTAGACTGCATGTTTGTCTGTACTTGGCAAATCTTTATAATTATATCCTGAAACTATCCATACTGGCTCATCTTAATCTCTATTTTAGCTCTCAACTACATTATGTCATTATCCAATAACGGACTAGATTCAGGGTATTGATTGCTATTTGTGATAGTTTTTTAATGTAAAAAATTATAAAACTATAATTAAAAATATAATTCAGTTTTAATTTTGATTCTTTTTAATTCTGAATTTTTCATGATTGAGAACACATCTTTTGATTAAATGGTTGCTTTTAAGAGACATTTGTCAATCCATTGTGAAGATGTACTATTGAGAAGTCCTAATCAAGAGGAGGAGTCTTCTCAAGATTCCTCTCCAGATTCTTTCTTTTCTTCAATATTTTCAAGTATAAATAGCATAAGCCAACAGATGTGACACATGTAGCTGAAGAAAGTAGCAATCCAAAGGCCTCTCTGTCTCGGCGTGGAGAAATCATTACGAGGAATAAGTTGTTCACACTGAGTTTTCTTTCACCTCTCCAGGTGTCTTCCATTGGCATTGCACTCACTTTAATATCTATTAGAGCAAGCCTAAGGCTACATGGAAAGAAGATTGGGAGAGAGGCTGATCAGCTAGAAGAGTTATCAAAAGCTTTGACTCAACTTTGAATATTTGAAACTCCACCTCCTATAATCAAAATCCTACCTCAGAACTTGTGTGCTATTGAAACTCCACTCTTACCCTACTATTCCCATATCCCATTTATTCCACTTTGGGTGAGTTGCATTTGACTTGACTGGACTACCCAAGCCCTAGCTAAACTCCTACCAATTTTGGTGAACCACGCTTCAACTCTTTTCACCTTGATTGAACTCTAATCATCCTAGGCATCCTCTAGTTAATCCCTTGGAAGCAAAATCATTGCTAGATCTGAGAATCTAACAGGTTTTCTTTTGCACATAACACTTTGTTAAACATTGAAGGACCCACAGGAGAACTCCACATGGATTTGCTAACATCATAGGTAACACTGGTTCTATCCTTTTGGATAGAAGATTGGAATCAAACCCACATGAAGAAAGGTTCAAATTTTTATCTGAAGATTGTGAGCTTCACAAAAAGATCAGTATTATCTTAAAATTGTGAGCTTGGGCTAGAGGGATCTTTTTCTATAAGCTTCCTTATTTGTTTGCATTGAATTCTGTAGATCAATTTATTATAACTCTTAATCAGACTAGTTCTAATGCAAATTTGTTTGTTATAATTTATGAAATTATTTTATTATCAGGTTCCAAAGTCTGCAGATGTGTATCAATTAGGCATTTAAAATTGTTTAAAAATTTACTTTAAAAGGCTTGAAACTAATGGTTATTGTCCTGATGCTTGGTCTTTTATGCAGTTAGTTGGAGCATCACCGGAACTCATAAACAGACTGATTCCAGAACACATGAGGCGACAATCTAGTATTAGCTTCTTGCATCCAGCCAGCACGTAAGTCTGAATACCACCAAACTCTTATCCCCAGAATACAAAGCTTCAATATTTAATGGCCAGGAGGGAGCTTAGGAAACAACAACTCACACGATCAACATAAGCTAACAAAAATGTGGCTTTTGGACTGTTTGGAGGACTTTTATCAGGCTTCACGAACCATGATTTACTTGGCATCATCAGGCTAAGCAAACTGACGATTCCAAGCAGTGGAATATATGACTAGAGGTACGGGTGGAGGTACGTTTCCAATGTCGTTTCCCTGTAGCTGAATCTTGCATAGCAGCGTTCCATGCAGTTGCCTGGTTCTCTCTTGTTTCTGTCATAGCAAATGTGCTCCTACTTCATCCAGAGTTGTTTAGGGGGCTTCGAACTGGAACTTGCAAATCTATGATCGTGTATTTAATACATAGTTTGTACTTCTGTAATTGTTTTTTTCCTTCGTAGTAGCATGTGCTAGACCTATTACATGTGCAGGTCATGCTCTCTAGACCATTTGAATTATGAGTTTGCTGTTTGGTAGGGTTTTGGTTGAGATAGTTAGGGCCAACACTCAACTACCACAACTTAACTTTTGTCGGAGAAAATTTCACTTTGTCGCCTAGAGATACCAAACATCTCCACTTTTTTACACTTAAATTTTGGAGATTGTTTTGTTTGGATTTTATTTTTTTGAGAAATAAATATCGAAATTGGATCGGATTATCGAAAAGTCACTGAGAATCTACCTCTACATACATCGACATGTAAATTCTGGGAAAAGGAAGCCAAATCTTCATCCTTGTTATCTCACTTCATCAACCGCACAGCCACCTCCTCCACCAGCGAAGTCAGCACCATCTGCTCTACCCGACCGACCACCTCCGCAGCCGCCTCCCAACCCACGCCCTCCCTCCACCCCTCGTCCCACACGGCGTTCAGCGCCACATCTTTGCACTCCAGATCCCTCTCCAGCCTCACGTGAAGACCGTCCCTCGCATCGCCACCTCCAACCTCACTGTAACCGCCAAGCTTCCTGATCCCCTCACAAATGTACCCCACCATGTCACCTACCGGTAACGCGCTCTCCGACGAGCGAGTTGCCGACAGAGGGTGATGGGTCAGCAACTCCCGATCATATCGTCGTCTTTTGCGCAGCAACAACTCCTCTGCGCAACTCAGGTACAACTTGGCCTCTGCGTCGGAGTTGTTGGCGGTGCCTGCTGGTTCATCATCAATGCTCACCTCACGGGCGTGGAGCAGGAAGGAGTGGCAGTTGAGGAGCAAGTTCTCCAGATGATTCACTTCGCCTGCAGCTGCAGCTGCTGCTCTTTTGGCGTTGCTGAGGTCGTCGTTGATGGATTTGCCAGAGCAGCAGCTCGTTCCAGCTTTGTTGGATTTTGGCATAATTTCGCAGAGACTCTTCGGATCTTTCTTGGATTGCTCTGTTACAGAAAGGAAGACGAAAGAGTGTTATTATTATTTTATTAAATATAGAAATCCTTGTTATAGAGAATGCATGGGGTGGTACGTACCGTGATCGAGAGACTGAGCAGCCTCAGCAACAGCAGGTGAAACATTGATTACTGATTCATTATCGTCGTCGTCGTCTTGTTTCTTGCTGGAAGGGCTGGTTCCTTCTTCTTCTTCCCGACTCGAGGTCTACAGAAACAGAGGGCATATCTCATGAACATTCAAAACAAAGCTTAAGAATTTGATCGACCTGCAAAGGGAGAGATTAAAACACACACTTAACCTTTTGATCTGGTGCGACTCCAGTCGTTTTCTTTGCAGGATCTGTCGAACTATTTGCTGCTAAACTTCTCTCAGACTCCATGCCCCTCTTTAGTTTCTGTTTACAATCTGCAACTTTGTCCTTCTTCTTCTTCTTCTTCTTCCAAATCGCTACTTCCTTTGGCCTTTCCTCGTCCTCAAACTCAAGCAATTGCGTCGTTTCTTTCAAGCTCTCTTGGTGTTCGTTCGCCAAAGAATCTGAAAAACCTGAGTCATCGTGGTTCTCGGCCTTTTCTCTCTCGATGATGCTCCGAAGAGTCACTCTCTCTGCTGCATTGTCGCACCTCTTCGGTTTGGTTTCACCTGAATCGGCAGCAGGCTCTCTCGCAGGGAGCTCTTCCAAGCCCATGAGTCTCGCAATCAAGTTGGGGCTTGCCGTCTTCGATTGAGGTCGTCGCGAATTCTCGATCCTTACTACTTCCTCCGCCTCGCGATACGATGAGCCGAATTCCTCGCTCATGAGGTATGACCCTAATGATCTGCTAGAATATGCTTTCTCATCGTCACAGGAGCTCAGAAGCAAGCTCTCTCTGATCACCTTCTTGACCTCCTCCTCATGGCCGCAGCAGCTCCTGCAAGAACGACTCCTCGTCTCCAACTCCAGCTTCTCCTTGGCGTACGCAGTCACATCTTTCACGAGACCATCGCGGATGCGCTTGCTCCTGCCATCGAAATTCCGGGCCTTGAACAATGAGCAGACCATTTGGGTCAGTTTTTTAGCCCCCCGGGAGATCTCCGACAGCTGCATGCGCCTGCTTTTTCTGGTGCTCATCTTCTTCACTCCTCTTCAGACCTCAACAAAGCAATCAGCTGACCTCTTCGATCTCTCTAATTCCAAGAACTAACAAACTGAGACATCTCTACCATCAAAAACATCGACGAAGTAACTACCAAGCAACATATGAAGTAGGAAAAACAGAGAGAATTACCCGGGAGGAAGAAGCTACATGGTGTTTGTTCGGTGGTGGTGCATGTGCAGTCACAAGTGCATGAGTTGTCTACGTTTTGAGTGAATCAGCAGTTGGAGTAAGCTTTTAGGATGCTGAGCTGCTCGTCTCCTCGCAGTCTGGGCTCATTCAATACGAGTAATGCTAATGCCAGTGGGGGCTGACAATAGCATGCTTCCCTCAATGCTTCCAAAAAAATACAATATGCCTTCGTGACGGCGTGATTAGTCGTTATCTTAGATATTTATAGTTCGATTCCTAAATATAATATATTTTGTAAAAAAAAAAAATTTAAATAGGACACGAATCTTGGGACGCTTGATTTCTAGGCCACCCACCGCGAGTATTTTCTGATTTATCGATGAAAATTTTTTATGAAATCGAATCGATCATTTCAAATTCGTCTATTAACTGATTCACTATTAAAAAAAAAAAGTGTAAATACTAGTAATTAGATTTTTAAATAGGTGGTAGTGCTTTTTGGTTGACCATTTATGTAACTCATCATTTAAAAAATATATATAAATGTTAAATGGGACTAAGATAAGACATTTCACCCCTCTAAAATGCATACGAA
The DNA here is from genome assembly GCA_024364735.1 of Boesenbergia rotunda. NCBI lineage: Eukaryota > Viridiplantae > Streptophyta > Magnoliopsida > Zingiberales > Zingiberaceae > Boesenbergia > Boesenbergia rotunda. Next base: position 473,371 of record JAGFNQ010004959.1, read on the forward strand.
CCATTTCACCTTTTTTTTATCCCTTTAGGGTGAAATTTGATGTGAATGCGGATTGAGTTTTAGATAGAAAAAGGATTAAAAGACAAATAAAAGAAGACAAAGATGGAACATCAGGTTTGGGCATGAATAGGAAGCAAACAAACCATTGCCATCTGACCGTTGGGCCTCCAAAGTGCTTGTGAGCTTTGATAACTAGCGTCCGTGGCTAGAGCATGTTGGTGTCTCAAGCCAATGAATTTACTCTAAATCCAACCCCACATTCCTTGTTCATGTCTATCTTTGCTTGGACCACTTTACAACTTCATCCTTCATTCATTAAATTTCGATTTTGATAGCCACTTTTTTTTATTTTAATGAGTTACTTTGCAACCAATATATTAGAGATATATCGTCCTCGTAACAATGATGCATGGTAGGGAGTTTTTAATTTCTCATATATCTAAAAATTGAGTCTTAATTTTGATAAATTAATCGATGATTGATAAATTAATTTGATGTCTAGGAGTTTTTTTCAATTTAACCTATCAAAAAGGTTAGTAGAATATCATCCTTGTATTTGTTACATTAAATAAAAGACAAAAGGGAATGATTTTAAGGGGCCGAAACACTTTTTATATATATAATAATATTTTTATGGAGGATTATTTAAAAATAGTTTAATAATTATTAAGTATGGACAATTGAGATTTAGGAGACGCTTGGTATAAATTTGGTAATGGAAATGGTAATGAATTTGATTGAGGGGTTTATGGATTTGGTGATAACCTAGTGGGTGGTGAGTTATGAAATTAAGGGTATCATCAGGGCCGGATTAAGCCTATTTAAGGCCCTAGGCAAAAATTTTTTTTTAACATTGTTTTAAAAAAATTTACTCGTCCTTTTTCATTCGGATTTATAATTGACAACCGACTTTCGGACTTGTAACTGATAATCGACTTGGTCGAAAATAAATATATTTAAAATTATTTAAAAACTAAGAAAGATAAAAAAAAAATGTCTAATTACTCAAATAAAAAACGAAAATAATAACTCTTACAAAGGAATAAATGAAATGGGACAATAATAAAAAAAATCATGTTTCCATCTTCAACTCATCATCACCTCAAATCACAATAAATAAATAAATAAATAATACATATACAAAATGATAAAACTCAATATAATTCTTATAAAATGAAGATCGTAACGAGATCAAACAAGCCATTATCATTTATTAAAATCTAAATAAGTTATTTTAGACACAAAATAAAAAACAAATAAATCATATTTTTTATCACCTAAACCAAAATAGTTGTAAATGATAGAATAGAAACAAAAGGGAAATCAAAAAATGTATTTATGTAAATACATATAAAAAAAAGCAAAATTTAATGTTTATTAAGGAAGCGAAATGGCAAAGATATCTAACTCACTATTGCTAAAAAATAATAAAATCCTCTATTTCGATCAAACACAATATAGATGAATCTCTCAACATTTGAACTTAATTAAGCAAGGAGCATAGTAGCACTAACCGAATCAACACGACAGCATTAGATGTAATTTCTCTTTCCCAATATCAATGAGCGAGAGAAGTACAAAGAGGTGGAGCTAGTCAAGGGAAGAGGGGGAACTCAAAAAAACTAATATTTTTTATTTTGCATTGCATGGATAACAAAATTCTAATTCATGTTCTTACTAATCAGAAGAGAAAACGTCATTAACAAAAAATAAATGTAACGAGAGAAGACTAAGATTGAAAGATATTGAAGAGGAATACATTAGATCACATAAAATAACATACATAATAAAAATTAAATTTAAATATTAAAAAGAGAACTCCTTATGACTCTATCCATTGGAACCATAATAAGATTTTTATAAAATCTATAGTTTTGACTAAAACTATACAGAGGCCCTAGGCATAGACCCTAGGCATGGGCCCCAATAAATATTGAGGCCCTAGGCATAGGCCTTAATGGCCTATGCCTAAAGACGGCCCTGGGTATCATATCCTTATTTTGATTTCGATTCCCGTATATCAAGCATCATCAATGAAAATGAAATAGATTTTATTATCATTCCCACCTTCTAAATCCGCTTATTAAACACCCCTTAGTCGACTAAATTAGATGGGCTTATCCTCTCTGCTTCCACTTCATAGTTGGTTAAGTTTTTTTTAGTCAAAAGAATAAACCAATTAAGAATTTTAATTTTATTTAAAATGATTAAATTCGTTAATTTTTATAATTTATTAGGATTATTATTATTATTATTTTAGAAAAAAATAAAAGTTATATAACGATAAATAAGATTTTATTTAGAAATTCTTCGGTAAAATAGGTATTTTAATGATAAAAAACTATTCTTCTGACAATCTGACAAATCGTCGTCTCGGGATTCACACAGAAGGGATAATCACATGATTATTAATTCGGATGATATAATTAATGTATAGGGAAGACGAACATGACATTATCAAATTTTGACTTTCAAATCATAAAATGAGATGGTATTTGTTAGCCATCATTCTATCATTCTATGATGTAGAAATTTGTCTTTTAAATGGGATACAAATTTTGGGACATTGGACTTTTAAAAAGTCCACTACGAGCGCTTCCTGATTTACTCTGACGGTCGGTGAAAAATTTTTATAAGATTAGGTCGGTCGTCCGAGGTTGAAAAAATATTATTAATTAGATTTTTATAATGTAAAAATTTATGGACTGAGTGTGCATGTCATAGAAAGTCAAAATTAAAATAAGAGAACTAATAAAATAGATATTTTAGTTTAAAAATTGATAGGGAGAGTGAAAATGTGAGAGTGAAAAGTATAGTGAATGACGTGACATCTTACATGTAACGATTTTCGACGGATTTACCATGACCCCTAGGGTATAATTTGATTTGGGGTGGTGGCCGAAAGCCGTCGATAATATCCAAGCGTTAATCGAATGTGTACATGTAAAATGTCATATCATACCATGTCATATCATATTATTCACTATACTTTTTTACTCTCTCATTTTCACTCTCCCTATCATTTCTCTTTTAATTTTTAGATAAGGGTACGGGTTAGGGCTCTTTCGAGCATTCAATTTCCGATTTCCCTGAAACTGCCGAAACCCCTGCTCCTCTTCTCTCTGCCTCCGTTCGTTGACGGCGATTCCTCTTCCTTCTCTCCGGCGGAGTTCTCCTGCCCCACCTCCAATCATGACCTCCACCAATGGAAAACGGAGCATACCTGAACGTCAGGACGACGACGATGACTACGAAGACTACATCCCTGTCCACAAACGTCGGGCTATGGAAGCCCAGAAGGTCCTCCAGCGCAAGAGCCAATCCGCCTCCTCCGGCGCCGCCCAATCCTATGACCCTGCCTCCGATCCACGACCCCCGATCGCCGAGGCTAAACCCAGCCTCCTCGTCAAGGCCTCCCAGCTCAAGCGCGAGCTCCCCGAGGTCAGCCCCACCGAGCAGCTCGTCCAGCAGGAGAAGGAGATGATCGAGCACCTCTCTGATCGGAAGACTCTCATGTCTGTCCGTGAACTCGCCAAGGGCATCACCTACACCGAGCCGATGCCCACTGGGTGGAGGCCTCCGCTCGCAATCCGACGGTTGTCTGCGGCCCAAGCCGATGCCATCCGCCGCAAGTGGCACATCCTCGTCGACGGCGACGACGTGCCACCCCCCATCAGGAACTTCCGCAATATGCGATTTCCGGAGCCTGTCCTCCAGAAGCTGAAGGAAAAGGGGATCCTTCAACCCACCCCCATCCAGGTGCAGGGTCTGCCGGTAATCCTGTCGGGGCGAGACATGATCGGAATTGCCTTCACTGGTTCGGGTAAAACATTGGTCTTTGTGCTCCCTCTGATTATGACAGCGCTGCAAGAGGAGCTTATGATGCCAATAGTGCCCGGCGAGGGCCCTTTTGGACTCGTGGTGTGCCCTTCGAGGGAGCTTGCTCGTCAAACTTATGAGGTCGTAGAGCAGTTTCTTCTTCCGCTGAAGAAGCATGGCTACCCAGAGCTGAGGCCGTTGCTATGCATTGGCGGTGTCGACATGAGGTCGCAACTTGAGGTGATCAAGAAAGGGGTGCATATTGTTGTTGCCACTCCAGGGAGATTGAAAGATTTACTTGCTAAGAAAAAGATGAATCTTGATAACTGCAGGTATTATTCTTTTACTATGTCAACAGAACTTTAACTCATTATAATCTTGTAAAGATATATATGAAAATAAACTCTGTTGAAAATACAACATCTTGTTTGATTATTCAAGTCATTTGCTAGAAAATATACACTTGTTTGTGTTGATATTTCTACTTGGATTCTGAAAGAATTAAACAAGATAACCTTTTATGAATGGATTAGACAATATTACATTACTCATAGATTAATTAAGGGAAACGATCCAAGTACACATGTAGCTCAGACAATATAGTTGTGATTTATAGCTACTAGTTGTTCATGCTAATGTTTATGATTGGAGGAAATAGGGAGTTAAATACCCTTTCCTACATCTTGTAGAATCATTGGATTCATTTCTGATTATAAGCCCTCACTCATAGCATGTGTCCGCTGTTAATCAATCTTGTAAATATCATCTTCTGCTCACACTGTTCTTTGAATTACAGTTTCTTTTAGCCATTTTCCATTTTGGTGGTTATGGTCCAATTCAAATCAAAGAATAGATATCCTAGATCTCCACATATACTAACAGAAATTAAGTGGTTTGGTGAAGCATACCCATATCACCAAGGAGCTCAACTTTTAGGCGTATGTTCAGTTTGTTTTCCCTTAACTAGTTCTATAGCCATAATTGCAGTAAAGAAAAGGAAACAAAAAAAAAACTAACTTTGAATACCTTGGAGGCAATGAAGACACTTATCTAATCAATGAATCATGCCATACATTGACTCTCACAATAGTGACAGAAATGGGCAATAACAAAGTATAAATAGATGAAGAGCATCCTGCATCATTGCAACTGACATAGGAGAACTTAGGCTCAGTTTGTCATCTAATGAAAAAATGTTGACCAGGTAGCAGACGAACCTGGGATGACCGGCTCGGCCCACGAAGTTTCCACCGGTCACAGGGTAAATCGGGAAGCGCTCGCAGTGGGCGGTCTAGAAGCCCAGCGTTCAGGGTTGCGCCCCATTTGGAGGAAAAATTCCTGCAAAATACGTCGTAGCTTAGTTTGTCATCTAATGAGCACAAGACACAAGAAATCTAGATATGGTTATTTATCTTCATTAATGTGATTCTGAACGCCACTTTGGAGATGGTTGTTGCTTTACTATAATCTAGGTACTTATGAATACCCCTATAAAACAAATCTGCCTCATGTTACGAGATATTATCACGTTGATTCCACCATAATTCTAACCACTCCAAAACCTTAGATGTGTGGGCTCTTTTTCACTCTTAATCTTATATAGATAACAGTTCATTTAATTTGGCCTATATGACCAGTTTTAGAATTCTTTGGTATTTTGATAGTGCTCCTGTTGGTGGATGCAGAAATGTCGTTACTCATCCTTGTAGTTTATTTATGTAAATCTCATGTATTTTTAGATAAGTGTTAAATTTTTTATTTTTAGTAATTGCTTTAGATATCAAAGTTAAGGATGCTATATTAATTATGTCAAAAGGAGCTTACAATTTTCGGTTGGTATTTGATTCTCTTCTTGAGTTTAGAACTGTTTCAGTTTCATATTTATGATGATTCTAACATCATTTTTTTCTGCAGTTACTTGACATTGGATGAGGCTGATAGACTTGTGGATTTGGGATTTGAGGAGGATATAAGGGAAGTATTTGATCATTTTAAATCACAAAGGCAAACCTTACTCTTTTCTGCCACCATGCCTACAAAGATACAAAATTTCGCAAAGAATGCTTTGGTGAAACCTGTAATAGTAAATGTTGGAAGAGCCGGAGCAGCAAATCTTGATGTCATTCAAGAGGTTGAGTATGTGAAACAAGAAGCGAAACTCGTATATCTTCTTGAATGCCTCCAGAAGACACCACCACCAGTCTTGGTTTTTTGTGAGAATAAAGCTGATGTTGATGATATCCACGAGTATCTTCTTCATAAGGGTGTTGAAGCTGTTGCTATCCACGGAGGCAAAGACCAAGAAGATAGAGAATATGCCATATCATCTTTTAAATCCGGCAAGAAAGATGTTTTGGTGGCCACTGATGTTGCTTCCAAGGGGCTTGATTTTCCCGACATTCAACATGTAATAAACTACGACATGCCTGCTGAAATTGAAAACTACGTACATCGAATTGGGCGAACCGGGAGGTGTGGAAAAACAGGCATTGCGACGACGTTTATAAACAAAAACCAGACAGAGACGACACTCCTTGACTTAAAGCACCTATTGCAAGAGGCGAAGCAAAGGATTCCGCCGGTATTGGCAGAGCTTAATGATCCGATGGAAGATGGCGATGTTCTTATGAGTGCTAGTGGGGTTAAGGGTTGTGCATACTGTGGTGGTCTTGGCCATCGAATCCGTGATTGTCCCAAGCTGGAACACCAGAAATCTATAGCCATTGCTGGTTCAAGAAGAGACTATTTTGGTTCTGGAGGCTATAGGGGCGAGATGTGATTTTTCTGTCAAACTTTGTAGTATTGTCTAGCTCTCATCACTTGCACATCAAACTGATTCAGCTCTAAAGTAATTATCAGTTTATCTACCAGTGCTGACTAAATGACTTTAGATCTGTAAATTTTTTTTGTCAAAGCTTACAGATTAAACTCACTTTTGTGTTCAAACTTTCACAGAAAATGCTGGATTTATGTGAACGTCTTAGAATGGTTTGGTTGACTTCCTTTTTGTGTTTTTTCCTTTCCCTGCCATGTTCTTCACTTCATTAGGCAAAAAAAATTGAAGACTTAGTCATAGAATATAGATATCATGATTATTATTTAGTGTTTGAATTAATACAATGGTTTTATTCGTGCTTCTCGTTTTGATCCGTATGATAGTTTTCATCGATTCGTAGTTTTTTCATTAGGACTTGTATAGTTGATTTCAATTATAATTAGGACTAATGGTTGCTCGTCCTCTTTCACTTCATTTATAAGGTCTGACGTGTGTTTGAGAATCTCTAAGATTGATTAAATCCAGGACAAAGATCTTGAAGAATGTCGAGATGGGATGGGTTTTGTTAGAAATTCACTTTGAGCACCTCATACGCCTGCAGTGTCGGATCACTTGTAATGCTGAGCCATTGAATCGAGCAATGTTTCTTCGGCTTTTTATTAAAGGCCTGTGAGTAGGGGTGAGTATTCGGTTAAAACCGAATCGAACCGAACCGAATAGACCGAAAACCGAATAAATCGAATTTTTTTCAAAAAACTGAACCGACCGAATTTGTGAATCAAAACCGAGAAAACCGAACCGAAAAAAAATCGGTTAATTCGATTTTTAACCGAATTAACCGATTTAATCGAATAATTTTGCCCCTAATCCAATTTTGTGTATTTTGACCCTAATCCAATTGTAACTGACCCGAACAACAATTTTTTTCCTTTAAAAAAAAATAAAGATAATTAATATATTATTTAATATTTACAATTTAGGGATTTTAAGATTTATCTTTTAGACTTTTTCATATTTTAATTACATATTTACATATTAATACATGATTTAATATTTAGACCACCCAGTAGCAGGCCAGTGGCCCAGCAACCGCTGCACTGCATACTGCAGTGCAGAGGCATCGAGTCCCAGCTCAGCAGCGCTAGCCATCTGCGTCTCCAGCTCAGCCAAACGAAATAATTTTTTTTTTTAACGAAAAAAATGAAAAATGAACGAACATATAAGAAAAAGAATTAAAAAGAATAACAAATTTAATTAAAAGAAAAAAAAATCGTTTTCTTTTTTTTACCATTTTTATTATGTAGAATTAAGAATTATCAAAAGGTTACTAAGTTTATTTTTATCAAAGACTAGTTATTTAAGTTATTTCTCTTATACCCTCCTGCAAGAATTATTTCTCTTTCTCTTTCTCAGTTAGAATTCCGAGATATCTGAATCTGCTTTTTCAAAATTTTCAATTTAAAATAATATATTATTGAAATTGGCTAAAAAACATATGATAAACAAAGAAAAAAAATTTAGTTAAAAAAATCTCTTCCAGCGTGATTTCAAAAATATAAAGAGATATTTTTTATATTTGATTAATATAAATTAATATATTAAATAATATATTAATAAATTGAAAAATACGTTATTTCCGATTCAAACCCACTCAGGGCCTGAAGTCATTTGATTTCAGGCCCTCCTAAGGCCTGAAGTCCCATGACTTCAGGCCCAATGTGCACTCAAAAAAATTTTCATTTTAAAAATATTTTTATAATATTTAATCATGATTTATTAAATTAATTATTTATAGGGTAATTATTTATATAATTCTACAAGTTGTGACAAAATCTCTCATTTTATTGAAATATTCAGGTATGATCAAAACATGCTTACATTTGTTTAAACTTGAAATAAGAAGGTTCCATCTGAATACTACCTAAATACACAATGCATAACAAAATTGGGTTTCTTGCAGACCATCAACTCATATTTTCATAATTTGTTGCAATAGGACTTTTGTAGGTCCATCAATGGGTACGACACAAGTGGCACGAAACAAGAAAATCATTTTTAGTGGTTATAACTAAGTTTTGACATCATAATGAATTTCTCCTAGCTCAATCCAACCTAGTGATATCAAGTATTATGAAATTCAAATATCGTAGGTCAATCAGTGGGTTTTGGCGAAAACTCACTGATAGACCTAGAAAAGTTCGATTGCAATAATTTCATATATTATGAGTTTATGGTGTTGCAAAGACTCGAATTGTGCTTTCGAATGTGTATTTAGGGGCATTTGAGATATTCTTGGAATGTGATATCTCAGCATTGTGCACAATATAGAATATCTCTCGGTGCATTTCCTGTGTGTGATTCTACTCAGGAAGTTGAATAATTTTAGCACTCCCTGGATATTTTAAGGAAGGGGAAAAAAGTTGAAAAGAAATGAGTTTGGTGTGCTCCTAAACTTCATCCCCTGGAAAAATTAATTAGATTTCATTTCAGGTCGAAAGAAGACCTGAAATAAATTGATTTCAGACCCTCTTTGGGCCTGAAATATTTTTATTTCAGGCCCAAAGAGGACCTAAAATTTTTTATTTTAGGCCCAAAGAGGACCTAAAATATTATGGATATTTAGCTGTTTTCTTATGAGTTTTAGTTTTCTGGAAGAATATAACAACGAAGTTATACTTTTTAGTTGTTTTCTTAAGAACAATTGCTTCATGTAATTTGTTTTCATACAGATAATTAGGGATGTACATTGGTTATGTTGTAATTGCTTCCTGTACAAATTCTGAAAATATGAGTTGATGGTCTACAAGGAACTCAATTTTGCTATGCATTGTGTATTTAGGTAATATCCAAATGAAACCTTCTTATTTCATGTTTAAATAAATGTAAGCATGTTTTGATTATACCTGAATATTTCAATAAAATGAAAGGATTTTGTCACAACTTGTAAAATTATATAAAAGATTACCCTATAAATAATTAATTTAATAAATCATAATTAAATATTATAAAAAATATTTTTAAAATGAAAAAAATTTTGATTGCACGTTGGGCCTGAAATTATTTGACTTCAGGCCCTGCTAGGGCCTGAAGTCATCTGACTTCAGACCCTGCGTGAGTTTGAATATGAAATTACGTGTTTTGATAGGTTTTTTATATATTAATATATTTATTAATATATTAATTTATATTAATCAAATATAAAAAACATCTCTTTATATTTTTGAAATCACGCGGGAAGAGATGTTTTTTTAACTAATTTTTTTTTTCTTTATTTACCTTATGTTTTTTAGTTGATTCCCATAATATATTATTTTAATTTGAAAAGTCTGAAAAAGCAGGTTCAGATGTCTCGGAATTCTAACTGAGAAAGAGAAAGAGAAAAGTAATTCTTGGCGGGAGGGGTATAAGAGAAAGATCACTTCAATAGCTGCGCTCTTTGGTAAAAATGAAACCTCAGTATGCCTTTTGATAATTCCTAATTCTCACGTACATCCTTCAACAAAATGCCGATGTTTCTTGGAAGCGAACGACTCCATACTTTTTCTTCGGAAGTGCTTCGAACATGAAGTGATCACCATTATATATATATATATAAGCTATGATAGAGAGCTTGCAATTATAGTGTGAAACTCAATATAAATGACGTGACATTTTTTATGTACACATTCGATTGCTGCTTGGACACCGTTGTCCCATACAAAACTATAACCTGGGGGGCACGATGAACCCGTCAAGGATCGTTGTAATTAGTGTTGGTACTTGGATGACTAGAGGGGGGGTGAATGTAGCCAGACACAAAACTCGCTTTCTCTTTTACACTTCTCTGCAGTTAGGGTTAGTAGCACAGCGGAAGCAAGAACAAAGTATAACTGCTGAAATGAAAAGCAAACTACAAACGCTAACAAAGAGGATTTACAAGGTTCGGGGATAACTTGCCCCTACTCCTTGGCGTGCCCTTAAGGTGGGCGATCCCTTGATCGTCGGCAGATCAAGCCCCGGAAAATCCGGATAGAAAGCAACCTCCTTCTCAGTGGAGTAACTTCTCCACAGCGTTTCAAGATGAATGAAGTATTAAGTACAGGAAACACAAGAAGAAATCTTACTGAGCACTTAGAACCTTAAGAACACAAGCAAACTCCTCATCGAGCTTCACTCAGCACAGATCTCACGCAAGAACTCCCTTCTTCGTGTCTTCTTGCTGATGTACTCGCCAAGCTTCTTGTTTCTTCTTCCCAAGTGCTCAAGTAACAGCAGGTTGCTTCAAGATTCAGAGTGATGCTAAACAGATCAGAGTTGTCGCAAGAGCAGAACCAGAGATGTCGCAAGAAGTGATCAAGTCTCCTTGAGGCTTCATCGCTACCAAGCCCTTAAGCCTCTCCCACTGATCGCCAGGTCACAGCCACCTCTCTGCAGCTCTCAGCTGCTCACCTGCAACTACTCACCTACCACTGAGCTCTCCTGGACTCCCTGAGCTTCTCTCAGACGAGCTCCAGTCAGCAGCTCAGCAGCGCCAGCATACGTTGCAATTTGAGATGGAAACCTGCCCAAACTGACGTAGTAAAAGCCTCAGTTTGACTCCCTTGAAGTAAACTTGAGTTATCTGCACACTTAACAGCTCATTAGCTCAGCAAATCAACAGAGTATCAATAATCAGTAGTTAGGAGCAGAAATCAGTAGCGAATCAGCAGAGAAACTGACGAAATCAGAGCTCTGACAGCGTTTTTGAATTAAAGCTGCCAGCTACTGATCGGTCATCGGACCGATCAAAGTGACTCCTGATCAGTCACCAGACCGATCAGGCTGGGTTCAGACCGATCAGGCTCCATCCTGATCGGTCCCCAACGCGTAATCAGAAATTGCGATTTCTCCGGGATCGATCACCAGACCGTTCCCAAGTCATGGATCGGTCACCAGACCGATCCACCCCTTTGCAGGGTGATTTCCCAGCTTCGCAGTCTAAACCTCCTGATCGGTCACCAGACCGATCGGGACATGCTCAGACCAATCAGGATGCATCCTGATTGGTCATAGTGAAGAACTCGCGACATTTGATCGTTCACCAGAACGATCTGAATAGTATCCCTGATCGGTCAACAGACCAATCAGGAATCGATCAGTAAAGTTCCCAATCTCACTGTATGCTCCCTGATCGGTCACCAGACCGATCCACGAGGGAACTTCGTGCCAACTTCCCTGATCGGTCACCAGACCGATCCAGGCAAGGTCAAATCTCCTCTAAGTCACGAGAACAAGCTCCCAGCCTTCTCTGACTCATGCTCAGTCCCCCGGACCAAGTCTCCGTGCCCAGTTTCACTCGTCGGGACTTGAACCTAGCTTCCCAAGCTAGGACCTGGCTTCACTCACCAGGATTTCAGTCACCCGACTTCACTCACCGGGACCCGACTTCACTCACCAGGATTTCAACCTAGTCCCACTAGGATTTCAACCTGGCTTCACTCACCAGGACCCTGCTTCACTAATCGGGATTTCAACCTAGTCCCACTAGGATTTCAACCTGGCTTCACTCACCAGGACCCGACTTCACTCACCGGGATTTCAACCTAGTCCCACTAGGATTTCATCCAACCTAGCTTCCCAAGCTAGGACCTGGCTTCACTCACTAGGCTTTCATCCAACCTAGCTTCCCAAGCTAGGACCTGGCTTCACTCACCAGGATTTCCAACACCTAGCTTCCCAAGCTAGGACCTGGCTTCACTCACCAGGATTTCATGCTCATTCCCCGACCAAGACTTAACCCAAATTCGCTCAACCAAACTTAAATCGTTGTCAACACCAAAACAACAATCGGGCCAGACTGCATCAACAATTAGGATGCGTTTGGTTCAAGTTATCAGATATAACCTTAGTTATGTGATTACCAAGTAATAATATAACCAAGGTAATGGGGAATGAAACATAACTTGAAGTTGTTTGATTCAATTTAGATAATCAAATAAAATCTTATTTGTTTAAAGGTAATAGTCTATGACATAATATAATATTTTACCGTATTATCCTTTAGTTAAATTTAAGTATAATAATATTATATGTTTATAAATTTAAAATAAAAAAGTAAGATGATATTATATACATATTCATACTCTCGGTCGCCGACCGCCGGCAGTGGACGCCAGCCGCCAGCAGTGGTCGCCGGCTGTCGTTGCCGATTGTCGGCCATGAATAATGACCGGCCGGTGGCGGTCGTCGGCCGTCGTTGACGGTCGTCGGCCGTCGTTGTCGGTCGTCGGCCGTCGTTGTCGGTCGTCGGCTGCGAATAATGGTCGTCGGCTGTCGTTGTTAATCGTCGGTCGCCGGTGGTCGCCGGTCGCCGACCGTCGGCGATGGTCGTACGCCGTCGTTGCCAGTGGTCGTCCGCGAATAATGCCTTTTTTGCTAAGGTAAATATTGAAGGATAATTTTAGAAAGATAAATTTCATAACCCCAGAATCAAGAAAAACCTTACTTTCCTAAGGTTTTCCTATTCCGGGTTGCATGCCTCTTTTGCTGACTTGTCGAGCATCGATCATTACTTAGAAATCGCTGATTATCTAAACCAAACAAGATTTTTGTTGATAACCTTGGATGGATAACCAAGGTTATCAAGGATAACCCCCAACCAAACGCACCCTTAGGGTATCATGTCATCACGTTGGTCACGTTGAAAATTACGTTGTCTATCATTTTTGATATATATATATATATATATATATATATATATATATTCCGGAAGCGAACAACGGGAGTGATGAGTCACAAAAACGCAGCTCACGACGACGATGACGGGGAGAAGATGTTCATGCCCTGCGAGATTAACACGAGCGTTAAAGGGGATGTACTGGAAAATTTTTCGGTAGAGCTCATTCCGAGACTCAAGTCAAAAATTTTATCTCTTTCGGAGGACGACGAGGAATCAAAGTTTCTGACTTAAACGTCGGAGTGAACCCTATCAGAAAATATTCCGGTACGTCCCTTTTAACGCTCATGTGAATCTCACATGGCATGGACATCTTTTTTCCTGTCATGGTTATGCGGGTTATGCTTTAGTGAGTCGCTATCCCTCGTTTCCAAGTAATTATAAATTGTCCGGGATATATGGAATATTAAAAAATTTTCAAAAACAGAATGGCGAAATGACCGAAATACGATGCGGAATCTTTTAAAGCGGTGGAATGACGAAAACGCCACGCAGTGTAGGCAAAACTGCCGGTCTTCTCCTTATCTCCGCTTTCTCCAAAGCTACGGCGGCCGCCAGCCAGAGCGGGTCTAATTCTTAGATCGAAATAGGTAGAGAGCCTCCTGCTGCAATCTTCTTTGTCGGATCCAAAAACGATAGTTTGGCGGAGTTTACGCGCTAAATTGAGCGACCCGGTGATGTCTTCGGCGGTGTCAACAACCGGAGGGGGCAGCGCTGGTAAGGGGAAAGGCGTCGCGGCGTCGGAGGCGAAGAAGAAGATCGATGCATCGGGAAAAACCACTATGGTTGCCAAGCCGAAATCTGCCACGGTAGTCAAGAAGTCCGAGGTAAAGATCTCTTTTTTCTGAGAAAAATTGCGATCTGGTGTGGGAGTTCGTACGATCTGTCTCTTCCTGCCTGATTGATTTGCTTAATGCACGATTTGCCTTATTTGACTGGTTTTGGATTTGGATTCTGTCGAAGATAACATTTCCCCTTTACATCGTTGGTATAAATTCCTAAAAGTTAAAAATTAATGTTCAATTTTGGTAATTTCGATTGAGATTGTGGCTTGCCTTCAGATCTGTTTCTTCCCATGTTCTGATTCACTTTGATTCATCGGAACCCATTGATTTTGGATCGGAAGCTTCTCCATTCTCATGCATCATATTCTGTTTCTTTTCCATTGCATTTGTTAAACATTTGGTTCGCGCTAATATGAAGGTTAAAACAACAATTGCCGCATCCAACGCCTCCAAAACTGTGACAAAAACCAAAATCAGAGCAAAAACCGTGAAGAAAGTGTATTCTTTGCCCGGCCAGAAGCATGATCCTCCTGAAGAGGTTTGTGATTTCCAAACATACAATTCTCCTTTGTTGCAACTTGCAGTTGGCTGAATAGTTCCTTTGGTGTTGTGTCACATAGAGGGAACCCTTGAGGATATTCTATGAATCGCTGTCGAAACAAATTCCCTCGAGTGAAATGGCACAATTTTGGTAAGATTGATTTTTCTATTATCCCTACCTCTACCCTTGTTCATTGCTTCTGAGATCCTTTCTTTAGCAGATACTCCTTGCATACCGTGATAAGTGGATTATCATACTATCTACTTGCTAAGGTGATAAACTAGGCAACTTCATGTATCTGTAAGAAGACCATTCACGTAACTTTCATTCTTAGATCATACACCTGAGATCCATTTAATGATGCTAACAATTTTTCTTTAGCAAAATGTTCCAAAAGTCCCTTTTGGTGAATTGTTTCCTCCATTATGCTGCCTTAGAGCAATTGCAAGAAATCAACTACTCGCATTTAGGTAAAACTTGAGCCTATTCATATCCTAAAGAAGAATGGTGGTTGATTTGTTTTGATAGGGCACCCCATTGTCCCTAGATCATGCAGGTGGGTGCATATTATGCCATTCTCCTACTGTCACTCTAAAACAAAACACTTTTCCCTGTAATTGCATGCCCTAGTGCAGATATGATCGGGTAGTTAGTAGGAGAATTTGGTTTTCTTTGAAACATCTGTTGTAACATGAACTGATTTTTTTTTTAAAAAAAAGGCTAGATGGGAACTCAAGCAAAGCTATGTGATACGGGAGGTAATCATAGGGTGTCACGTGGCAAGGAGGTCAATATTCATGCTGAGGTGGTAGTCAAAATCAATGAAGAGTCGAGTCGTTCCTCGACTGCACGCAACCTCGACTCCATACGCAATGGACTCTAGCCAGTCCCGATCCAAAGCAGCACCGGTTCCATTATGATCCCAACCCCAAGCCACCTCCCAACTTGGTGGCATCCCCGACTCCATGGTACTCCTGACTCTGGGTTGTCCCCAACATCGTGCCACCTCCCGACTTGGTGGCGTCCCCGACTCCATGGTACTCCTGACTCCTGGTTGTCCTCAACATCGTGCCACCTCCCGACTTGGTGGTGTCCCTGACTCCATGATATTCTCGGCTCCAGGTCACCCCTAACCCCGAATAGCCCATAACCGGGGACAATAATGGGGGCCATTGAAGACGTGGACAATGTATCCATTATTTGCTGAAGACACGGGCAATGTATCCGTTATTCGTTGAAGATATGGATAACGTGGTCATTTCGTCCGGAAGAGGGGAGAGGGACCACGTCATCGGATTATTTCAGGAAGCGAATAATTGCTCGCCAAGATCTCGGGATATTGGATTATTTTAGGAAGAAGATAATGATCGTATGGATCGGGTGGACACATAGAAAAGGAAAAAATCAACCGTTTCTCTATAAAAGGTAATCCCCTTCGATGTTTACAGGTACGCATGCACATACACATCAAAACCCTAAACATCTTTTCGTTCTTCTTCCTTATCTCCACCTCCGTCGAAAAATGACTTGAGCGTCGGAGTGGCTATACCAAAAACCCCCCGGCCATCATTCTAATCCTCTTTCTTTCATCTTTCCCTGTCCAGACTTCTGCAGATCTCCACACTAATCCTTGTTGTTGCTAGGCGATGTGATTAAGTTAGCACCCATGCCAACTCACCGGTGGTTGGTTCGTCGGCGTTCTTGGGCAGGATCACTATGCGCGCGCGCACGTGTGTGTTTTTTAGTTGTATGCAGAACTGAGCATCCGGTCTGATTTAGCGATGTTAAATAACTCACAGGAGACTGATCATCGGATTAAGAACTATAACAGAATTAAAGCATTGTTTTTGTAGCATATTTTGTTTGCATTTAGATGAAATGAATGAGTGACACAGAAAGAAAACAATAAATTTGTTGTTATAGATCAAATTAGATGGTAATCTGGTTCCATATTGCAGCAACCTTCTCTTGAATTAAATTGTACGCTGCATTTTAATGGACTTATCGAAGGTCTATCGTGCAATCTTTTTCATACTCCTGTCACACCTCTGTAGTGCGGTGCCTACTTTTGAGCGACTCCAAAAGTGTAAAATTTAGGTCTAGAGTTCATTTCGATTATGAAAAGTCCCCTTAATTTGGTGTTTTAAATCAAATCTTGGTAGTTTTAGTCATAACATTTATGATGTTTCATTTCCAATTTGCAGGATGATGGAGCATGGCTTGTTGTCTCCCGAAAGAGCTAAAAAAACATACGATAAAAAGTTGAAGAGGCTGTCAGAACAGAGATTGGGTGCCCCCATTAAACCCAAGCAGGATAGACCAGAAAGCTCCAAGAAACCACCACCTCAATCCAAGAATGGAAATGCCAAGGCAAAGAAACAAGCCGATAGTGATGACGATGATGATGGTGATAATGATTTCATTGTCAAACCAAAGAAGGCCAGAATCTAACACATACGGGTAGATAATCCAATTGTAGAATTAGACAATGGCATAGTTCCTGTAGATGAGGTTTGTAATCCAATATCAGAAACTCAAACAAGTGAAGGGAAATGGAGATTGAGATGCGTCAATTATGCTTGCTGCTGACAAGGCTGATTAAAAAAAAATTGTGCATTTTTTTTTAAAATTTGTATTCTCATATTTATGTTCGATAATAATGGACTTTGGTGTTTGTTCTTGATGTGGGATCTTGTCAGATGCATAGGATAACAGTGTCTGAAATTTAAGATATTTCTTAAATTAGATTTGATTCCTTATTTATATTATCATTTATATTTAAATAAATTTTATATTATATTATATTATTATTATTAATTATATATTTTTAATTTTATTTTTCTTCATTTAATATGTATATTTATTAAATTTTACATATTTAATTGAAATATTTATTGATCATCTAAATATTAATAATATATGATAATATGAAAAGATTTCCATAATTGAAGGTTGGTGTTCTTGATTGAACATTTTGAAAGTAGAAAAAAAAATTATGATTCAAAGATTTTTCTTTATTAATACGTGAAAAAGTAGGGGGGAAATGCCAATAATTTCTACACAAGCAGTTAAGAAATCCATAATACATGAGATTGTTAAATCTAACAGTGCAAGAGGAATATTACTGCTCTCCTAAATCATTCTAATGTTCTTCAACTTGTATATTAAAAAAAAAAAAAAGGTTCATGCAGCCTCAAAATATTCTCTATAGAAAATTATCAGCCTCACTAAACTCGTTTGGATTTCCAAGTTCTTGAAATATATGAACCTGGGAAAGCAATGGAGTTTGATGCCGTTTCATTTCTCCGTGATCAAATCGTCCAAGCATGGGGGAGATAGTGGTGGGACTGCACTATCCATGGCGCCGCCAGGGATGTCCATGATCTTCCTTGCGGTCGCTTGAGATTTTGATCGACCGCGGTCCAAATCTGGCCACGCATCAGGTTTCCTTTGAGGAATCTTGGTTGTCGAGTTGAGTTTGAGTTTGGAAGATGCATGAACAGATGCAATTGCCGAGCTCAAAACACCATTTTCCCTCAGAGATTGGATAATGGCCTTCAAACATATAAAAGAAACACAGAGACCATGAGGAAAAGCTCAGAAACCAGGCAGATATCGATTAGGGATTTTGGTTTTGAACACAATAGCGAATACGGAATGTAGACGGTTACCATCGGTGCATAAATGCGCGTCAAGATACCCTTCCTGAGGAGCTTCAGATTTAGCTGTTTGTTAGTCCATACAACATGTTCATTGTACCTTCAAGAAAATTAAACATTAAACACAAAAAGTAAATAAAAGACTTAAAGATTTCCTACAAAGGAACAATAATCGGGTCGGCTTTAGGGGCAACAAATGGATTAATATCATACATCCTTTAGAAAACTTCATTTGAAAGCTCAGAAACTTACCAACGCAGCATTTCTTCTTCACTGGCAGTCGAAGCAATGATGAAAGCCTGTAATGAAAACAGGAAGGTTGCGCTATTATTGAATTTGGCAAAAACTTGGATAGACAAATAAGCAGCTGCTGAGCTTTATTCATGCCAACGGCATCAAATCCACTAAGTAATAATATTCAATCATCTTTAAATCACTTAGTGTTCACTCCAATAATCGTAAGTTAACAATAATTGATTCATTCTTTTTACAATCATTCCACTGATTAACATTCCATATTCATTCCCAAATTGATTCCAACCTTACTTATAATATATTATTAAAAACCTTAATCCCTCATTTTTTCCATTCCATGTCATCTTAACCCTATTTTCTCTTATTTTATCATCTTGTCCAACAATTTATAGTGCATGAATCACAATTTTATTCAATTTTCAAATATTCCTCACATAAGATTAGTATTTTAATCCCTAGTAATATACCAGTTTGAATATTCTTTCTGGAGCTATCCAACACCTTGATATGTAATCTTCGCAAGTTAATTTCTAATATAAATGTATAAATGGCATACAGTTGTCCCACAAAACCTCTTTAGTCATTTCATTTTAGTTGCCAAATTCTCGTTTGATATTCTTATTGAATCATTGTTCCAGAATATGTATAATTTTCAGATTTTTGTATAAAAATCTAATATATAGGAAATGCGTGTTCCTCCATTTTAATCGCCATTTTTATAAATATGGTTTGGTGTGAAGTACGGAAGCCCATGGTACAGACCAAAAAGTAATTTACAAAGATATACACATTATGGTTATTATAACCTGTTGGTTAACAACCAGAAAAAATAAAACAAAATTGAACCTACAAGTGGGCTGTGTATAGATAAATGAAGTAGCGGCGAATGATCTTGAAAAATAAGCATTTTTTGCCAAAAAAGGAAAACAAACTGCAAAGTAATTTCTTGCAATGTTAAGCACTTACCGCTCTATCAAAATCTAACATGAAGCACCTCTTGACATCCTCCTTGGTTGGCTTACAGCCACACCGATCTCGTCGGGATGTCAAATCGGAGAACTTTGAATATGTGTAATGCAGTACAGCAGCCTCCTCTAACTTGATCTCACTACAAGGAAAGGGATCTTTATGAGGGCTGTTACTTGGATTGCCACAAAATAAAATAAAGTACCAAAAAATGTTGTCACAAAAGGCTAGAATATTAGGGGAAAAAATTATGGTCCATTATCTGATCTAAACATACGCAACTGCAAAAGCAGAGCGTTGTCCAAACATATGCAAGGAAACATCTTACTTTGGAGCATGCATGTAGTTATGCCATCTGTGTGCACCATTTGGCCGAAGATTGTCTTGAATCCGTGCAGCTGATTTCCCATTTCCATATGTAAGGAAGTAATTGGGATTACCACGTGTGGCCTCTTTATACATACCAAAGTAAGTCTCTTTTGGTAGATGATCGTAATTCTTTTTGAACATAGATACCTGTGGAGAAAGAACATGATATGATGTCTAGTCTGTAAACTAGGGAAATTGTTTGACAAGTATAGACTGATATTGGAATACAAACTGTAATATTTATGCTCACTGCTTTAAAGGAATAAGGAAAACACAATGAGCCATATACCTCACTGAAAGGATCTTTGATGTCGTCCCTCTCAACACTGCTTTCCTGGATCCAAAAACATCTATCATAGGTGCAATAAAACATCATGTTCTTCTACAAGTACAAAAGCTTACATACATAATTTGGAAAGATAACCATGTCAACATCGGCAGGAACATCAGAAAGCAACCGAGTTAAAGAGTATTCCTTTGCACCTGCTGGATGTATTAACTCATCTGTGTCAAGATGAATGATCCAATCCATACCATCATCCTTCACCAAAAGAAATCAAGTTAGTGTTTAGAAAGGAGCAAATTTAGTTATCTATATAATTCCAAGTAGTCCATGCTTCCTAAAAGATAATTGTTAGACAAACACACTAAATACTGGCACATCAAAATATTTCCCATACCCGTGCCATGACTATTGCCATCTCCATGTTGAGTGATTGCTTGACAAAGAGTTCATAATTACAAGGCTTGTAAAAGAAGCCCGCTAACCAAGTCTCGTTCCATATTCGGCTGTAGAATGAAGGTAAATGAAGTTCATTCAACATTTTACCGTGCATTGAAAAAGCATGTGAAGAAAACATTTTTATAAGAAACAAAAGGAAGTCATTAATCTTTCTATTAGGTGTCTGAAATTCAAGAAAAAAACATAATCCATCAAAAAATGTCAAGAATCTCTGATGAAAGTTCCTTCATATTTAAAACATATCTAAGTGGACATCATTTAATCATGTACCTAGCAAATGAAGGTGACTTTTATTAGTCTCTCATGCCCCTCAGTCCCAACACCACCAAAGGTCAGATTAACAGAGGGAAAAAAACTCTAGAAGAAAGAAACATCCTACTATTGAATCTTGCAGATGAGTTTCTTCCACATTTATTTGACACTAAACTTTTAGGTAAAAGATTCACTGATGTATATTTGATTACGCTACAATTGGTGTTTTCCATTGTGAAAAGATGTAATGTGCAATGGTATGCAAGCTATGTAGAGGTTCAATACATAAGAAAGAACGATCTGCTGCATTTCACCTTAGTTGTCTAAAAGTCACACAGGTCATGAAGTCTAAAAGTCACTATGGAGCTATTCATTTTAGCGTTTTTAGCTTCAGGCATTATGTGAAATGAATCAGTCCTACTTCCACTCAAAAGAATAGTAAATAGTGAGCTGTAATTGATTTCGTGCTTCTTCAAGAATAAAGAACTTAAGAAGGCCATAATGAATAAACTCACCTTTTCGCCTGCTTCTCCTCAAGTTCTTTAGTTCTGTATATGACTTTTACGCCCTGCCAAAATACAAATCAAAAGAATAGAATCGAAGAGTCTCGCAATAGTTGAATTAACTAAAGAATCGATAAGAATATTCATCTTATGATCCTCCCAAAAAAGACTGGTTAACTTACAGGTATAGATTCAAGAACAGCTGAAATATGAGGCTTTGCAGCCTTCCCTTCCACAAAAAGAAAAAATTGTGGCACACCGATGACCTTGTGATAAAATAACCAAGGAATAATCTGCTCTAAACCGGCCGAGGTGCTTGTTGTTATGCATATCTGCAGAATGATAAGAAAAGCTAAAATTTTCAGTCAATGAACAAAACAGTGAAGACTAACAAAACGAAGCATTCTCCTTCTTCAAATAGTTAACTAGTAGATCTTCGTCCATGATTGAGGTATCCCATGGCACAACGACAGAATCAACAAATGAAACAACACGATCACCGATGAACCTCACCAAATCCCTGCCGACATCTGGATTCCAGTTTGCTTCGCACATACAAAGTCAAAACTCACCGCAAGAACCATTCAGAAACGCGCAAGATCTCACCTTCGGCTTCAGATCCTTGTCGAAATCGATCTTCCAGCCGCGGTAGTAAGGGAAGGAAGGCGAAGAGCTCGAGCCGAGGATGTCCGCGCAGTCCGAGGAGAAGCGCGCAACCACGGAAGGCGTGGACGAGCCTGACGAACTCCGGGGGCTGTTGTCCATCCCCGGGAACACCTCAGCGTCGACCGCGAGCCACCGCGACGCGGGATCATCGACGCCGCCGCGCCACTGGAGGACAAAAGCCAAGGCGGCGAGCGTGATGGGGAGCGCCGTGAGGAATAAAAGGAGGCGGGAGGGGAAGGCCTGGTGCCGGTGAACCGCGTCGAGGCCGGCCATTGGGCCGATCGAATCAAAGAGGAGGAAGATTTGGAAGGCGAAATGGAGAAGAATTATACAAAAACCGGCGACGGCAATTATTGCATTGTATTAAACCGCCGGAAGATTTTATAACATCGCCGGCGGCAATAACCGTAGATGGCAGAAGGTAACGAATAGATGGACGACAAACAGTGCTTCCAGAAATTTAGGGTTAAATAGTCACGTCATTGTTGGTGGAAAATTATTCTCTCTCCAAACTTTTTCCAAAATTATTAGAATTCTAGACGAAAATCAAATGAACGACTTTTTTTTAATTGGAAAATAACGCTACTCTTTTGTCTTATCCTTCGTAAATATAATTTTTTTTCCAAAACCATTTATATTTCGATAGATACTAATTAGTACCTGCTGTAATTTTATAGTAGTTATAATTTGATTATTATTATATAATTATAATTTTATAACATTACATAATAAACATACATAACGCTAATCAATATTATATTATAATAATATTTTAATTCTCATCCATATTAATAATACTATAATATAATGATTATATAAATATCATTAAGGCATTCTATATAGTTGATATTTTATTTCTGATGAATATCAATTGACATTCTATATAGAAAATTACAGTTATAAGACCATAAGTATTCAAGTAATTATTAATTAATTTAATTGTTGTCAATCTTTTTCTCAACAAATATTAAATTCCCATTCGACCCTCTCTAATAATTGGCTCAACGCGGAGACAACTCCTCCTTGGCTAAGGGGATTAGAACTGGCAGAACTTCATTACCTAAATAACACAACTTAATGATAAATTGGCAATCTCCCGTCACTGTGAAAAAGACACCCACAGCAATGGGCATTAAATAAAAACACTCAAGTGATCATTTACTGTGAGAAAATGACATTTGTGAGCATCTAAATAATTTATCCACCAAAACAGCTTCATCATGTGCAATCTCGCATACTTTTCATCCAAACAGGTAAAAGATAATTTTTGTTTAAAAAAAAAGAGTAAAAGACAAACACAGAAGGAGAACTGAAACACTATCCAACTGTTCTAACTCTAACTTAAACCATCTCCAACCCAAAATACCATATTTAATATCAATTTCATACTAAAATGATACAATTTCAACACCAAACACTATTTCAGCTCCAACCCACTAACACCATATTATACCAAAAAGGAATATTCCTTAGAATATTCTATTTCGTTTTATTCAAAATTTAATTATCCACATTACATGATACTTATTATATTTAAAATTAATATTTTATTTATTTTAATAAGTTAATTTTTAAAAATTTTACATCCAATAATCTATATAAAAATATTTTAAAATCACACACAATTAACATAATTATTAATTTTTATTTAAAACAAATAATAACACTTAATTTTAATTATTTTAGTATATTTTTTTTTAAATTAATAATATAATTTATAAATATAATTATAATTAAAATATGCTTAATAAATAAATTTTTTATTAAATTAAATCTTTATAATTATGTTTAATAAAATTAAAATATGCTATTATATTTTTTAATTTATATTTATAATAAATAATTAATATTTTTAAATAGTTACGAAAAAATAATTATTATAAAATAATTTTATTAATGATATTTAGTAATATAATATTAATTAATATATATATATATATTATATTTGATTTTATTGATTATATAATATAATAAGAATTTTTAAATATTAAAAAATATTAAAAAATTCCAACACCAAATATGGTGTCATGAATAGTGCATCACCATATATGGTGATGCACTATTCATCACACTAAATTTGAGATGAGTTTTGATGTATTGGTTGGAATGGTTTGGTGTGAGTTTGACACCAAATTTGATGTTTTGATGTATGGGTTAGAGATGACCTTATTATATAAACATAGTTTGTTTTTTCTGGGGAGGGATGAGAACTGTCAAACCAAAAATAAAGCAAAAGCATAATGCAATCATCACAGGATGGAAGTAGGGCAAAGCAAACATCATGAACATTGCATTCAAAATTCCAAAGTTACTTTTAGATAATGCTGCAATGAATGCATCCAACATTTGTTTTATGATGTTGATGTTTGAGACTTCCAAATCCCAATTCTATGTTCACTCGCCAGAGTTGTCTTCTGAGATTTCAATCTCAACAGTGGCTTTTGGACTGGTCTGATCTGATATCATCATAAGAAAGAAACTAAAATTTCAATTGTTCTTTTCTTGGATCTTCCTTACCAATTATATTCTCTTATTTATTTGAAAGTAAATCTATTTTATTTCCACACAAGTAACCTTAAAGATACTGAACTTCAAGCATCTAAGACCACTTCCAGTCCCACCATTAATGGCTAATAAACAAAACAGATCCATCCAACAATACATGATGCAAACACCACAAAAGCAAAATCTGAAGAAACGCAAAGTAGTTCCAGAAGCTTGATTCTTGTAATGAGAGTAAGCATACAATGGCTTATCAAAAATAAAAATAAAAACTAGTCTCTGTTCTGATAACTTAGAATTGCATGATTGCATTATCCTTCACTTCTTAACTCTCAGTTTGTTCTCTCAACCGACGAATAGTGCTCCTGACTGTCACGGCACTAGCAGTGCTGTCAAACAATAAGTGTCGCCGCGTTAAGTGTAAGAATGCAAGAAAAAGAAATGTTATACTGACTAGCAGTGCTGGCACAGAACACTATCCGATTAGCTTGTTACAGGTGCCAGATGGTACACATAATGTTAAGTTTTAAAAAGATTTAAACGATCTTTGAGTTTTACAGACAGACAGACTTACTTCAAAGTATAAGCACCACCAGCCTTGACCTTGCCACAATCCTTGCAGCCCCAGATCCCAACTGCTTTTCTTTTTACAGCGAACTGTAAAGTCAATGAGAACATGAATGGATAAACGGAAGGAACACTAATCAGCCGATGAGAGGGAGGAAATAACATTCTTTTTGTACAGGTTTTCTTAACAAAAAAACTAAAGCACGGATTAGCTTGCAAAAGGAATAACTTTGCCAAAAAAAAAGCATTTATAGCATTGATGTGAAAAAACATATTACCTTCAGAAATAATATCTTTGGAAACCGATGCTTTATATACTGAACTGACCAATTTAATGAGAAACAATTCCATATCTCAATTTTTATCAGATTCAAGATCAAAAATCAGTGTTTTGATTTGTTCATTTGTATATTTCTTTTGGTAGGATCTTATCGTGAAGCTAGAGGGGGGTGAATAGCTTTCGTTCGATTTTCTCCCTACAACGTTAGCGTGCGCAAGCGGAAACAATAATAACAAAATCAAACAAACGCTAACACGTCACCTTTACGTGGTTCGGAGATAGAGCTCCTACTCCACGGCTGTCCGTAAGGTGGACGATCCCGATCCGTCAGTGGATGACTCCCCGGAAGACCTCCGACTAGCTCGTGTAACTTCTTGTGGGTGGAGAAACCTCGCCACAACCCGAACAACACTTCTGAGCACAAAGACTACTAATAAGCTCTAACCAAGCTCATTTCGTCAAGAACTCTCAGCTAAAACCGAGTCCCTTTAAATAATGCTCAAGGCTGAGAAACTCACTACCAGTCGACTGGTCCATTACCAGGACCAGTCGAATGATCCCACCTAAATTCGACCGTTGCAAGCCTAACGTTCGAATATCCAGCCACACCAGTCGACTGGTCCATTACCAGTCGACTGACCACCAGTTGACTGCCCCATTTGCAGACGACTGATCTTTCTGTGGCATACACCAGCCGACTACCCCAGAGACAGTCGACTGGTCCACCCTTACACCTAAGGTGTCCCTTCCCCAAGTACATTTCTCACAGCACTCGAACTCTAGGATTTCCCAAGTACATATCACTCAGCACTCGTACCCTCACAACCTAGTTGACTGTTCATCCAACAGCCTCGATGTGTTGCCTTCACGCCCTCTTCGTCTTCGGCTCCCGTCCCTCAGATGCGCACACAAGCCCTCGACTTGCCTCCATGTCATCCTTCACGCATGCTTCGAAGTCCGCGTCCCTCGGCTCATCGTTCCTGCTCCAGCAACCTCGATCTGTTGCCTTCAAGCCCTCTTCGACTTTAGCCCTTGTCCCTCAGATGCGCACACAAGCCCTCGGTTTGCTTCCATGTCATCCTTCACGTACGCCTCGAAGTCCGCTTCCTCGGCTCATCGTCCCTGCCTTGTCCATGGTCCCTTGGATGCGCACACAAACCCACGGCTTGCCACCTTGCCACCCTTCACCGTACCCGAAGTCGTCTAGCCAAGTCCATGTGTACTTGCAAACCTACATACTCATATACACATATCAAATACAAGAGCGAACCTAACTTAAATCTTTTGCTCAAACATCAAAACACATAGTCACTCTGGACCATAGATTGCCCAACATCTTTCTCAAAAAGTTAGAACATGGTAGGCTGGACAATTTACATAACCAACCGAATTTTAACTTTTGAAAAAACTTCAAAAAAAAACAGGATTTCTAAAAATCAATCAAATGTTTACGCTCAAACACCTAATTATTTTCAAATCATTTGTAGTACTCAATGACTACGTAGAGCAAATGTTAAATACCAAAATCTGAGGATTAAAATGCATAAAAATGAAACCTAAGGGATTTGTTTGAAATAGCTAAGTTTAGAGGGTCTTTTTGCAAAAGTACCACCCATAACTTAAACCCTTCCTCCCCTCTCTTTCTCGTGCGACGCCGCAGAAACGCCCCTGCAGTTCGCCTCTCATTGCGAAACCTCCACCCCCTCTTCGCAAACCTCGCCGAGCCCTTCTCCCAGATCTCCTCCCTGCTTTCTTCGCTCGATTCCTCTGTGCCTTCAACATTGGGGGAGGAAAAATGCGGCTGTGGCGGGGACGATGATGTTAAGCTTCGGCGAAGCCAAGGGCTGATCTTCCGCTGGTATGGGTTTCTTTTCCTCAGCCATGGTCGGAGTCTGACCTCTACTCTCGCCATTTTCGTTCTCACGGCGACTGTCTCTCTCTTTCAGCAAAGATTTCTTGGGTCTGAATCTTGCTGCGATGGATCCCAGGAGGCTTGTGAGCATGGAAGCATCTCAGGTAAGGTTTGATTGGTTTAGGGTTATTCTGAATGAAATCATATTGCTATTGTACTTGGATCAGTAAGTGTTGGACTATTTGTAGAATTTAAAGTGAAGAGTTGATAACAAAATCCTATGTGTTGTGGCTTGGGTTGTAAAGTAAAGTTTAGGCTTTGTAATGGAGTGATACCGTGAGTTCTTGGACAAACAATCTTGGTAATGGGTTGGTGTTTGGAATTTGTTTAGAGATCAGTGTCGTGAGATGGTAATGCTCATGCCATGAGTCACATGGGGAACTTATGCTATTTTGGAATTTGCTGAGTTTGGTGTAAACGCTTGTGGTTGAGGTTAATTCTTTTGATGTGTTAGCTTTGATTCATGGAGGGAATGCATGATCAATCATGAGATAGTTGGTGGAGTAGATTATGTTTTAGGGGATAGGTGTTTAAGTTATTTCTTTGAGCTTGTAAAACCATACCGTGTGATACACTTAGGTATGTGTGTAAATTTTTGTATCTAAATAGAAACGTTGGTTAGGTAGGGATGGACACGATTTGGGGTTAAGTGAGGATGGAACCTAATCTTTGTAAATTAGAAAATGAACGGGAAGTAAATCATTAATTATGGTTAATTAATGGACCATCCTTAGAACAATTTCTACCAGGGTTGGAATTCGGCTTAGGTTGTTGTTACTTGTTTAAGGTGGCTAAATATGTGTAGCATAGTTTAGCTATTTTAATTAATTGTATAAATATTATACCTTGTCTTGATACAGGACTTTGACTTAGCACGGACACCTGGACGCGAGTTTTACTTGGATACATCCTATATTTAAGGCATGTACTTCTCCTTTTGTATTCTGTAGATTATTTATTTTAAATGCATGACTGTTTATGTCTAAGTAGGACTGCTTTACTTTGTCTTTTGTTGTTTTTAATATCGTCCGTTGATACTTTCTTTGCTTGATCTTCAAGCTAATCGTATTTTATGTCTGTACAGTCTCATCGTTGATTTTCTATTCTGTAAAGTACCGCTTGTACTCGAGTACTTAAAAATGATTATTAAACATAACTAGGGTTGATTGTTATTAGAGATACCCTACCTAGTAGTGTAGTTGCATGTTTGGTGATTTTTGGTACTTATTGATTGTATCGTTGCATCGTTGTTATTTGATTGTTTGTGCATTTAGTATTATGCACAATATCTGCACAGTTGCATGCTGACGAGTATTAGCTTGCATACGGTTAAGTCGTCGTCAGTTATTTAGTTGCTTTGCCCATTCAACCAATCATTGCGGTAGTTGTTAGAGTGCGAGCAACTGTCCTGTTATGTCACACTCGACCACTCATGTGCAGTGGATGTTGGAGTTGTAGGCAAACAGTAGACACCCTCACCATTGTTTTCGAGGGATACTAGAGTTGTTGATGGCTCCCTCTTTTTCTCGGGATTTTTGGAGTAGTTAGCTCTCCAGCATCCTGTCTACTCAACCACGTATACTAGTGATATTCGTTGAAGTGTGTACAGTTGTCACAGCCCTACCCACTCGGCCATATAGATGTGATGTGATGGCGGCTTGACTAGCGTCAAGGGTGGCACATGTCATTGCATCATATGCATTTATTACATTATGCATTTTCTTGTGTTTGCTGTATTTATATGAGCTATGATTGTTGCACTTGGTTGACATGCATGTATGTTTTGATATTATTATTACTTTGTTCATACATGCCTAGTTACTATTTTGCTTCCTAGAGACTGTACACTGTTGTTTCTTTTGCTTGTTATACCTTTTGTTTATGTCATGCGTTTATCTACTCTTATACCCGCAGAGTCACCCGAACTCACTACCCCACCATCTACTTTTGTTTCAGATACAAATAGATACGTTACTTGGTATCAGGAGAGGATCCAGTTGTCAGTCTCACGGTGTCGAGTTGTTTTGGAGTTTGTCTCAGGTTTAGTTTATTCTCCGTAGTTTCTCTGTTTCCGTACTTCCTTTATTTCCGCATTTATTTTATTAATCCGATAATGTCTTAGTAGATTTATGTTTATATATTATTGGACTTTGTTAGATGCTGGTAAGTTCGTTTTTGGACTTATATTGAAGTTTTCTTTTGTATATGGACTCTCTGCTATTTTTAGTTTCTTAACGATATTAACTGTCTGCTATGTTTATGTTTATCATTCTTATTAATATAAAATACGTGGTTGTGGAGCTTTTTATTTTATATTTGTGATGGCTGAGCCATCGTAGGTGTGAGAGTTATGTATAAATGTCTCAACTTGTCCGTCGTACAAGGAAAATATTGTTGATTTTCGAGCAAGCATGGGCTCTAGGACGTGACAGCAAAATTTCAAAAAAGCCTATGGAATTACAAATGAGGACTCGAAGCAAAAGAAGTTATACCTTCCCGCAAAATTCACAAAAGTACTTTGCATGCTGGGAAACCTCCATCTTCTTGATTTGCTTCCGCAAACTTGCACCATATCTGGTACCTGAAGCAAAAACGAAGGCGGATTAGAAATAGCTACAGTTCGGTTTAACAACAGCATCGAAATGGTTTACAGAGAATATTGATTAATCATTGAATTACCATATTTCCCAACAATTCCAGCCTTCTTGGTACGCTTAGTCTGTGTTCCAATAAGAGAACCCAATTATTAGAAAGAATTCAATCAAATGATTTATAATACCACATTGCATCTCATTAGTAGTTTCACATCGAATGTCAAATTCCAAGCTGAAAGCACCTTCTGTACAAATTTTACTATGAACCAAGCAACAAATCAAATACTGAGTATGATGCTGTGAATCAAATGTTATAATCTTACGGAAAAAAATCTTTAAAATATACAAAAAAAATAGAAAATAAGACTCCTCAAGCTTAGCATTCTTAAACAGGTTACCTTTTATCTCGAAGTACAAAAAAAAAATCTTGTTTTCACGAGGCCAATGCTCATCACTACGAAAAAAAACTTCGAACACACCCACGATAAATCTTTCAAACAATGTTTACTTTCTCCTATCTCGCGAATCAATTCATAAGATGGATCATTATAGAAAACACAATTTGGACGGCTGGATAAGGCGTCTTCAGATCGGCTAGATACGGCGTCTTCATAATCAAATGTTTGCTTATATGAAAGAACTTACCATCTTCTCAGAGGGCAGCTAGATACGGCGTCTTCAGAGGATCTACACGCCGAGCGAGAACCCCAAAGAAAGGAACTAACTGTGCAATCGCCGCCTTATATAGTCAGAACCCTAATTTGGACGGTTTGATATTTTTAGATACCCATTTCTATTTGGGCTCGCGTAAAACCGAACCGTTCGATTCTAAGAGGTTCGCGATCCACGAACCTTCCATGGAAGGCCCATACAAAGCCCAACAACAATTAAAAAAATAATTTAAATCCTTCGATCGCCAATGGAGTCATCTTCTCCTTCTTCCTCCCGTAACAGGCTGCACTGCCACGATCTCTCCATTTCTGTTTTAATCGTCTCCTCGGGAGCAAACATGCTTAATGTTTCCTCACTTCTGTCCCTGTCCTCCCCCTCTCTCTCTCCGTCCTCGTCTTCGTTCTCATTTTGTAAGCATTCAGATCATCATCCACATCTCCCTGACAGCATTTCTTTTCCATGTCCCTCTGCATGCACTCACCTCTCTCCTCCATGTCAGAAGCTTTAATCTGTACGCATGGAGTGTGTTACAGTACTGCAAAAGCCGTGTCCCTGAGAGAAACAGATTCTTGCCATATCAAATCGATGACACACATTCACTAGCTGCCACACACATTTAGTCGAAACACACACACACGCACATCAAAGCTTAGCTCATCATTTAATTCACAAAATTGGAGGCCGGCGACGACTAGCTCGGACGTCGAGGTAGAGCAGAGGAGGGCTTGGCTTGTTCCAGCATTTGGACCACCTCTCTCATGGTCGGCCTCTCCACGCTGTGCTCCTGGACGCACAGCATGGCCACGAAGAACACCTGCATGGCCTCCTCCACCGGCACGTTGCTCAGCCAGGGGTCCAGGATCTTCACCACCGCGTCCTTGCTCCAGTTCGTGACGCTTCTCGTCCACTGGACAAGGTCCAGTCCTTCCTCCCCGAAGTCGCCTACCGGCGCCGGCCGGTGATCAGCTCCAGCAGAACCACCCCGAAGCTGTACACGTCGCTCTTCTCGTCCACCTTCAAAGTGTAGGCGTATTCTGTATAAATGTGCGAATTTAAATCAGGGACGATCCCGATCAGGATTCATAAGATGGAATCTTGGAACCAGGAAATTATTGTTTATAACTGAGCCATGGATTGGTCAAAGATGTGTTGATAGTGCTAAAGAACAGCACTCAATTAGCATGGGATGCCAAAGCAAAAGCAAAGCAAATGCATGCTGTTGCTTTCTTTGAGGAGCTGGCTGATCTCAGTGCCCTTCTTTTTATGGAAAAGAAACAATAGATAGGCCCGACGATGTGAATAGGATCTCTCACTCAGTGCCCTTCTTTTTAAAGTTTGAACCATGATCCATTGATAGATCTTACAGTGTGGATCACTGTCTACGAGCATCTTTGTCTGATTCTTTATTTTTTTATTTTTCCCAAAACTTAACCACAATCTTGTAGTAAAAACAGAGTTGAGATTGAGTGAGTACCAGGAGCGATGTAGCCATAAGAGCCGGCGATGGCCGACATGCATTCAGAGGTTCCAGTGTCCCTCAAGTACTTGGCGAGGCCAAAATCAGCTACGTGAGCCTCGAAGTTTGCATCCAGCAAGATGTTGTTGCACTTGATATCGCGGTGGAGGATCGGAGGACGGCAGTCGTGGTGCAGGTAGCACATTCCTTTGGCTGATTCGACGGCGATCCTGAGCCTCAGCTGCCAATTGAGGTATCCAGCTCGCTTTCCGTGGAGCAGCTCTCCTAAATTTCCGTTGGGCATGTACTCGTAGACCAGAAGCTTGCAGTCCTTGTCGGAGCAGAAGGCGAGCAACCTGACGATGTTCCGATGCCGAATCTTGCCCAGCGTTTGAATCTCGGCAGAGAATCCATTGTCGTGCGTCGAGCCCTTGCTGATTCCGAGCAGGCGCTTCACTGCGACCTCTTCGCCGTTAGGCATCGTTCCTCGGTAGACGACGCCGGCTCCTCCTCTTCCGATGATGCAGTTCTCTTTGAGGCATTCTACGATCTCCTGACTCCCGAAATCCAGTTTCTGGAACGCAGTCAGCTTCCACGAGTTAGAGTTTCTTCGCATCATCGACCGTGTCTTGATGACTACTGTAACCGCGAAGACGATGGAACACGCTAGGAGGCCCAGCGCGAGTAGGAGCCTGGACTTCCCGGGGAGCTCTTGGTCTTGATGGAACGGAGAGCTTGCTGAAACGTTGCAGGGGTTCAGAATCGACCCGCAGAGCCGAGGATTGGAGAGAAAAGACGAAGCGTTGAAGTAGGCAAATTGCCCCGTCTCCGGCACTCTGCCGGAGAAATCATTGTGGGAGAAATCGGCGCAAGTTAGACTCTTCATGCTCCCGATCTCCTTTGGAATGTTTCCGGTCAACTGGTTCCGAGAAACATTCAGATAGTTGAGTATTCTAATTCGAGACACTTGAGATGGTACCTCGCCGGATAATTGGTTTTGGCTCAAGTCCAAGTAAGTCAGCAGAAAACAATCACCGATCTCAGGAGGAATCCGGCCGGAGAAGTTGTTCGTGCTCATATCTATCTTTAGTACGCGTCGAAGAAGGCCAACCTGAGATGGGATCTCTCCGTTGAACTGGTTGCCGCTGAGAAGGAGAATCTGCAACGCCGAGAAGTTTCCGATGGAGCTCGGAAGAGGCCCGAAAAACTGGTTGTTCGATAGATTGAGCTGGCCTAGCTTTGCTGGTCGCTTTGCAGGCTCATCTGCTAGAACTCCGGTGAGATAGTTGTTTTGCAACTCCAGCAGTAGCAATTCCGGAAGGTAAAGGAAGCCTCCGGGAATAGAACCGGTCAAGTAGTTCTGCCCCATGCGCACCCTCACGAGAGTCGCGCACTCGCCGAGATCATCCGGCAGAGGACCAAAGAGGAAGTTGTTGAGCAAGATCAGTATCTCCAATGTCTTCCCAGTGCAGAGACCTCCGGGAACCAGTCCGGTGAGCTTGTTGGTGGAGAGGTCAAGCTCTCGAAGCCTGCCATTCTGCCCAAGCTGGGAGGGATACTGCCGGTGAAGTTGTTGTGCCACAGTTTCAGCACCTCCAAATTCGGCAGCTCCGCGACGAACGATGGGATCTCTCCGTGGAATTGGTTGAGGAACATGTGCAGCAGCTTGAGCTGTCGGAGATTCCCGAACTCCTTCGGTATCTCCCCGGCGAGGGCGTTGTTGGAGATGTCGAGGAATCTCAAGCTGCTCGAGTTGCCGAGTTGGCGAGGAATGGTGCCATGAGCTGGTTGGTCTGCAAGAAGAGGGTGTCCAGCTTCACAAGATCTCCCAATTGGTGTGGGATTTCGCCCTTCAAGCCGCAGCTCGAGAGGTCGAGATGGAGGAGATTAGTCAACCTCCCGAACTCCGCCGGAATGGCGCCGTCGAACTCATTGAAGTAGCCCAAGTGAAGTTGTTCGAGTGTGGTGAGGTTGCCTAGCTCGGCTGGAATACGGCCACCCAAGTCGTTCCCAGCCAATGACAGATAGCTAATGGCCGGAAAACCGCCATAGGCAGTGGGGATTTGGCCGGAGAAATAGTTGCCGCCGAGATCCAAGTGGCGGAGCAGAGGCAGCTCCGGTAGCCCCGCCGGCAGTGACCCAGAGAAGTCATTGTTGTACAAGTCGAAGACTTGCAGCTCCGCCATCGCAGAGAAGTTCCAGTAGTCCAAGGAGCCATTGAAGTGGTTATCGGAGATGTTGAGGAACTGAAGGCGCCGGAGCTGGCAGACGCTCGCGGGGAACTCCCCGGCGAAGCTGTTGCCGGAGACCGAGAGGCGAACGAGCGCCTTCAGCTCCGCAATCCTCGGCGACAGGGAGCCGGAGACGTTGAGGCCGGAGACGTCGAGCTCGGTCACCGCCCGCCCGGCGGCGTCGCAGCGGACGCCGCTCCACGAGCAGAGAGAAGCATGGTTCTCCGAGCTCCAGCTCCGGAAGAAGCCGTCGTAGGTGCGCAGAGATTGCTTGACGGAAAGAAGGGCAGACGCCTGCTTCCTGAGGGAAAGGCCCGGGGAGTCCGAAGAGACGGCCGGCGAGAGGAAGAGAAGAGAAGAAGAGAGCAAAAGGAAGAAGCTCGCACCAACAACGGCCATGGATGGAGATGCAGAGGAGAGGACTGTGCAATAGAGGATGGTGGTGGTGCTAATATGGAGGTGGAACAAGGCGCTGTCGCTCTCTGTCTCTCTCTTCTTTTTCCGGGGAAGAAAAGCCAATGACTAAAGAGCAGGAGTGTATATTAAAAGAGGATACAAGGCACTGTTGGAGCAGGACGGATCATTACATCGGTGGAATTTGTTCAGCAAATACTTCCTCTTCTCCTGCTGCTGCTGCTGCTGCTGCTGAAAAAGCAGCAAATTTGAACAGTCAATTTGAGCTCACAAGTTGATGAACTGGTCAGAACACTGGCTCCAAGTTCACCTATACAACTGGATCATTGGTTCCAGTAAGTAAGTGCACTCTTCACACAATTACTAGCCTTTGAGGAACTGATAAACATGTGCTAGCAAGACTCACTTTTGTCCTTTAGGCTAAAAATTATGCTCTTTATTAAGGGGAAAACTGCAGGGTGACAAAAGAGACTACTGCACAAAGAGAATCCTTAAAGCTGAAACTGAGAGGGGGCCAAGGAACAAAGTGGTTTTAATATACAGATAGAACTAGCAATTAATAGTTATGTATTTTAGTTCTTCGGGGTTTTTAGGTAGTTCGAGTTCTTTTGAAAAAAAATACCTTAGCTTTCCATCACCTATTAAGTCTGATTTATTAATTAGTGTTTCACTAGGTAAACAAGTATGAAAAAATAACAAGCAAATGATTTTCTAAATGAAACTGCTTCACCTGTACCTATATATATATATATATCAATTCCTGTATATCATGAACAAATGCATCAATTACCAATAATTAATCTGTAGCTCAATAGCTCATGTTTCCATATACAACATCTTCTTTTAATTTCTTTCTTTTTTATAATAACATATTTAATTCATCTTAGCATTAATATTTCATATGACTTTCATGATGC
Organism: Boesenbergia rotunda; assembly: GCA_024364735.1. Classification (NCBI taxonomy): domain Eukaryota; kingdom Viridiplantae; phylum Streptophyta; class Magnoliopsida; order Zingiberales; family Zingiberaceae; genus Boesenbergia; species Boesenbergia rotunda. The sequence continues at coordinate 508,943 of JAGFNQ010004959.1, forward strand.
ACAAGGAAATATCATATGGAAACAAGTAGGAAGTGCTACATTGTGGCTCTGGTGCGTCTTAGATAGAGGAGGTGCCATACAAAAAAAGACAAGTCTGGCCCCTCAGATGTGGAAGAAGGTAAATGTAGGTACATAGGCAAGAGGCGCATAGTGGGGAAGCACCAGATTGTCAATTTCCAGGAAGCACCAAGTCGCCAATTTCCAAAAATCGATCTCTGACCATTACGTCAGAATTGTCATGCACTCACCGTATGTGCGACGCCCTTGGGCGTAGGTGCCATACAATCTTCCATGAAACAATGATGTTCAGATTCCTTTGTGAATCTCGTGGTAGATCAGTTGGAGGAATGTTTAGATTCCATCGTGAACCATTTCAAAGAAAAGGCTTATTAGTTTTTTCACTGAAGAATGGACAACTCATCATCATTTCTACTGCTGCATTAAACGATGGCCTCTTATGCAGAGTTTTTAGTTTTTACTCCTTTGGTATTAAAGGCTTATGGTAGTAGTGTTGAAAATAAAATTGATTATGAATTTAAGAGTTGCATACGGTTTAAGAGACATGTCTTTTATCTTTCTATAAATAGTGTAAATCTATTTGCTTGAATGGATGTATCATTGGAGAGATTTCTTCTAATTAAACACAGTTTCTCACTTGTTCTTGAAGCAATATAGAGTGAGTGTTCACCAACGTTCTCAACAAATTGGTATCAGAGCGAAGGATGACTTTAAGCTTCCAGTATCCGCGTCTTACGAAGGACAACTATGATAGTTGGTCTATCCGAGTAAAGGCGATACTCGGTTCCCAAGGTGCATGGGAAATAGTCAGCGATAGGTTTGTCGAACCTGACAAGGATGCGGAGTTGACCTTGGCCCTGATTCAAAAGTTTGAGAAGGACAAAAAGAAAGACCAATATGCTCTATCTATCATCCACCAGTGTTTGGACGATGCGGTTTTTGAGAAAGTAGCAAATGCCTTAACTTCAAAGGAGGCATGGGGAATTCTCAAAAATTCTCACAAAGGAGTTGATAAGGTAAAGAATCGGCTTCAGATTTTACGGGGATAATTCGAAGCTCTTCGTCAGGAAGCATCGGAGTCTATTTCAGACTATTTCACGTGGGTCTTGTCCATCGTCAACCAGATAAAGAGAAATGGTGAAAGTATAGAAGACGTTCGAGTGATCGAGAAAATTTTACATTCTCTACATCAAAGATTTAACCATGTTGTGGTTGCAATCGAGGAAAACAGAGATTTGGAGAATCTGTCCATTGGTGAATTAAATGGATCATTACGGGTGCACGAGGAGCGAATGAACAAGCACAAGAAAGAGCCATTGGAGCAAGTCTTACTAGTCAAGCATTCGTCTGCCGAAAGGGGGAGTGCAGTTTCACGAGGCCGCGGTCGTGGTCAAGGTCGCGGTTATTCTCATGGTGGTAGTCGAGGTCGTGGCAGAAATCAAGAAGTCGAGAGAGTAAACGATGAAAAACCACGAGGAAATCCAAGAGGTCGTGGTAGAGGACGAGGACGAGGACGAGGACGAGGAAGTGACGGATACAAAAAGGGGTACGACAAATCATGTGTTGAATGCTACAATTGTCACAAAATGGGTCACTATGCCCGTAACTGGTGGTACGCCAAGGATGCAAAAGAAGAAGTCAATCTGGTCGAGCAGAAAGAAGTGGAAGAATCAACGTTGTTGTTAGCACTCAACCAAGAATCTGTTGGAGGAGGAAGCCAATGGTATCTAGACAACGGTGCGAGTAACCACATGTGTGGCAACAAGTCGAAATTTGTTGAACTTGAGGAAAAGGCAACGGGGAATGTCATGTTTGGTGATGCTTCGAAAATCCAGATTGAAGGCAAAGGTACCATTTTGATTCGGCTGAAGGATGGTATTCACAGGTTTATTTCCGATATGTATTATGTCCCTAGATTAAAGAGCAATATTTTGAGTTTGGGGCAACTCATGGAAAGAGGCTACCAAATTCTAATGAAGGATCATAATCTTTGGCTACGAGACGAGAGCGCTAACCTAATTGCAAAGGTGATGATGTCGAAGAATAGGATGTTCTCGATTCCTATTCAAACTGAAGAGCCGAATTGCTTGCAAGTGTCTGTAAAGGATCCAGCGTGGTGTTGGCACATGAGATGGGACATTTCAATTTCGATGGCCTGAAACTGCTATTCGAAAAGAAGATAGTAAAGGGGATGCCTTTGATCAATCATCCGGATCAACCTTGTGAAGCGTGTCTTCTAGGCAAACACGCAAGAAGAAGTTTTCCAAAGGAAGCAACATCAAAAGCGATGAAGCCGCTTGAGTTAATTCATGTCGATGTTTGTGGACCGATGAAGTCGTCATCTTATGATAAAAGTAATTATTTCTTACTTTTCATCGACGATTTTAACCGAAAGACTTGGGTTTATTTCTTGGAAGAAAAATCTGAGAGTTTTAATGCTTTGAAGAAGTTTAAGGCTTTGGTGGGGAAAGAGAGTGGCTATATAATTCGGGCATTGAGAACTGATAGAGGGGGAAAGTTTACTTCTGGTGTTTTAAACCATTTTTGTGAAGAAAATGGCATTAGACGCTTCCTCACAGTTCCAAGATCACCGCAACAAAATGGAGTGGCTGAAAGAAAGAACTGGTTCATCCTCAATATGGCGCGAAGCATCATGAAAAATAAGAAGATGCCAAAGGAATTTTGGGCGGAAGCAGTGGCTTATGCGGTGTATCTTCTCAATCGTTGTCCAACTAAAAGCATGAAAGACCAGACACCAATTGAAGCCTGGAGCGGAAAGAAGCCAGATGTATCTCACTTAAGGATTTTTGGGAGTATTGCTTACAAGCATGTGCTAGAGCAAGAGAGAACAAAACTTGATGATAGAAGCGAGAAGTTTGTGTTCATCGGATATGACGGAAAATCAAAGGGGTACAAGCTCTACAATCCTATCAACAGGAAGATTGTTGTGAGTCGTGATGTGGAGTTTGATGAAGATGCTTCTTGGAATTGGGAAGTACATGAAGATTCCATCGACAAATTCTTCCCATTCTTTGATGAGGGCAATCAAAGAGAAGAAACATGTCAGCCCGCAGTTCCTATGATGACACCAACACACTTCTAGTACATCTTCATCAAGTGAAGGTTCTAATGAAGGATCACGAAGGATGAGAACTATCCAAAATCTTTACGACAATATGGAGGTGATTGATGATGCCTCTATGTTCTGTCTATTGGCCGAAACAATGCCTTTGAGTTTTGAAGAAGCTAGTAAAGAGGAGAAATGGAGACAAGCCATGGACGAGGAGATATGAGCCATTGAAAGAAACAACACCTGGGAACTCACTTCCCTTCCAGCGGGTCAAAAGCCGATTGGTGTCAAGTGGATATTCAAAGAGAAAAAGAATGTCAAAGTTATCGTGGAAAAATATAAAGCGAGATTAGTAGTCAAGGGGTATGCACAACGACACGGAGTGGAATATGAGAAGGTATTTGCTCCAGTTGCTCGTTTGGAAACAATCAGATTTTTTGTTTCATTTGTGGCACAAAGAAATTGGAAAATATTTCAATTCGACGTGAAGTCGGCATTTCTTAACGGTTTCATTGAGGAGGATGTTTTTGTGGAGCAATCAAAAGGCTATGTGGTGAAAGGATAAGAAGGAAAGGTATTGAAGTTGAAGAGGGCTTTGTACGGTCTTAAGCAAGCGTCTCGAGTATGGTATAGTCGGATTGATGCCTACTTTTGAGAGAAAGGATTTGCAAGATGCCCACATGAGTATGCACTTTATGTGAAGATGGATAAAAATGGAGATTGTTTGTTGGTTTGCCTCTACATGGACGATCTTACTTTTTTAGGAAATAATCCAAGTGTCTTTGAAGATTTCAAGAATGATATGACCCGAGAATTTGAGATGGCAGATATTGGCTTAATGTCATTTTACCTCGGATTAGAAGTGCGTCAATCGGATGATGGAATTTTTGTTGGCCAACAAGCATATGTGAAGGAAGTTCTGAATAGATTTAATATGTCAAATAGAAAATCGGTGGCTACCCCTAAGGAGGTTGGAGCTAAATTGAGCAAGGACAAAGAGGGAGAAAAGATGGATCCCACACTGTTCAAAAGTCTTGTGGGATGCCTAAGGTATTTGACATGTACTCGACCGGATATTCTTTTTAGCGTGAGGATTATTAGTCAATTTATGGAAGTGCCAACGACAAATCACATGAAGGTGGCAAAGAGGATTTTGAGATATTTGAAAGGTACTATTGATTTCGGACTATTTTATTCATTGTCCAAGGAATTCCAACTTGTTGGATATTGCGATAGTGATTTTGCCGGAGATATAGATGATCGGAAAAGCACAACTGGATTTGTGTTTTTTTTGGGGTCTAATGCAATTTCGTGGAGCTCAAAGAAACAGACAATTGTCGCGCTATCTTCTTGTGAAGCTAAATATGTCGCGATTACAGCATGCGCATGTCACGCAATCTGGCTAAGAATGTTGAAAGACATAGGCTTGTCAGAGAATGAAGCGACCACAATTTTTGTTGACAACAAGTCTGCTCAAGCTCTGGCGAGGAATCCTGTTTTTCATGATCGAAGTAAACACATCGATACACGCTATAACTTCATTCGAGAGAGCATTATGAAAAGGGAGATCAAACTTGAATATGTGAAATCTGCTGATCAAGTTGCGGATATTTTTGCAAAGCCTCTTGGAGTGGATGTTTTCAGCAAGATAAGGAGTATGCTTGGAGTCATGAAGAAAATCAATTTTAAGGGGGAGTGTTAAAACTAAAATTGATTATGAATTCAAGAGTTGCATAGGGTCCAAGAGATATATCTTTTCCAAGAGTCATGAAGTTCAAGAGTTGCATATGGTCCAAGTGGCATAGGATCCAAGAGACATGTCTTTTATCTTTCTATAAATAGTGTAAATCTATTTACTTGAATGAATGTATCATTGGAGAGATTTCTTCTAATTAAATACTATTTCTCACTTGCTCTTGAATCAATATAGAGCGAGTGCTCATCAACGTTCCCAACAAGTGGTTTCACATGCAAGATTGCTCACACATCTTTCCTCAATTTATTTTTAAGGAAGCAAAAGAAATGAATGAATATAGACACTTTTCCCATTTCTGAAATATAAACTACCAGATACTAACTTTTTAGAATGAAAATGATTTGTTCCCTGCATGATTTCATTTCAGTTTTGCATGAACAGTTTAAAATGGAACAATTTATTCTAATGAATAATTCTTTCGCGATGGAAAGTTTCATTCCAGCTTTATAAAAGAAAATACAAATAAATAAAATGGTCAAACCAAATCAACTAGGGAACTAGTGAACGTTGTACTAAGCATATTAGATTGATCAGTCAAGCAAGGTATGTTAAATGGACAGAAGATTAGACATAGTAAGCATATTAGACTAGTTATATTAAGAATTAGATGGATCTTTCCACTAGTTATATTCTATTATTGTGAAAATATATATAATTAATCATTTCCCCTTTTTTCATTCTGATTCCATTGAAAATCTCATTTCAATTCTCTATTTTAATTTATGCTCACGTACAAACCTCAAGTTAGTCTATAATCACTATGTGAAATTAATTAAGTGATATACTTCGAATATTAAATGAAGTAATATACCTACAAAAAATTTATTGAATAGTGATGGGCAATTAAATTGTCCGTCGTTATTAGCAACGGATATAAATTATCCGTCGCTAAGATTGGGATACAGGTCAAAAACCCTAAAATGGCGACGAAATTGGTCAAATCCGTAGCGACGGATTATTATTAATCCGTCACTTTAATAATCTGTTGCTAATAGCGACGGATAAGTTACCTTCGTCGCTATATTAGGTTTAATTTGTGTCGCCTCGCCTCGCCCCCTCCCCCCTGTTGGACCTTGGATGGCTAGAGAGGGGGGGGGGGGGTGAATATAGCCAGACACAAACTTCTTCCACTTTAGGGTTTCTCTGCACTTCACGATTAGTAGCACAGCAGTGGAAACAATAGAAACAGAGAAGTGTAGAAATGCAGAGAACAAAAATAAACTGAAACAACTAACAAGTTCGCTGACAAGGAGGGTTTACAAGGTTCGGGGATAACTTGCCCCTACTCCTTGGCATGCCCGTAAGGTGGGCGATCCTTTGATCGTCGACAGATCAAGCCCCGGTGAACACCGGATAAAATGCAACCTCCTTCTCGGTGGAGTAACCTCTCCACAGCGTTTCAACAGAGATATAGGTTTAAGCACAATGAAACACAAGAAAGATCTTACTTAGCACTTAGGATAGGCAATAACACAAGCAGCGCTTCACTCGAGCTCCACCCAGCGACGATCTCACGCAAGAACTCCCTTCATCGTGTCTTCTCGCTGATGGACTCACCAAGCCTCTTGTTTCTTCCTCCAAGTGCTCAAGTTAGGGATGGTTGCTTCAAAGATTGCAGCTGCTTGCTCAAGAACGATGGAACAGCAGAGAACACAAGCACGCAGCATTACTGATCAGAGTTGTTGTTGTTAGAGTTGTGGAGACTTGTTCGCCCAAGCGCTTAAGTCTCCTCCACTCAGCTCCAGGTCACCACCTCACTGCAGCCTCCAGCTGCTCTCCTGCAACCACCAGCCACTACTGAGCTCTTCTGGACTCCCTGAGCCTCTCTCAGACCAGCCACAGTCAGCAGCTCCAGCCAGCGCCAGCGTCCATTGCAACCTGAGATGGAAAACGGACAAACCTGCTCCAAGGAAAGGCCTCCATTGACTCTCCTTGAGTGTTTGAATCCTTCCCTATCACCTGCAGCTTAATCAGACCATTAGCACAGCATATCACACAGAGAATCATCCATCAGATGTTAAGCGCAGAGAATCAGATACGTTCAGACGCGATCAGAGCGTCTGATAGTGCAATTTGAATTAAAGTGATCGGTCATCGGACCGATCAGGCAGCCTCCTGATCGGTCACCAGACCGATCAGGCTCCATCCTGATCAGTCCCCAATGCTCAATTAGAAATCACAATTTCTCTGGGACTCTCCTGGATCGATCATCAGACCGATCCCAGGTTGTGGATCGATCTCCAGACCGATCCACCCCTTTGTCGGGCGATTTCTGAGCTTCGCAGTCCAACCCTCCTGTTCGGTCACCGGACCGATCAGAGAGCCTCCTGATCGGTCACCAGACCGATCAGGTCATGCTCAGACCGATCAGGCTCCATCCTGATCGTCATAGTGAG
>JAGFNQ010004959.1:518141-538861 GCA_024364735.1 Boesenbergia rotunda
ATGTATCTTGTTATTTGAGTGTGGTAGGAAAGGGCACTTTCAAGAGTGAATGCCCAAAGCTAAAGAAGAGGAGGAGAAATCCAAAAAGAAAGAGAAAAATCAAGAAGAAGAAGAAGGCCTTGAAGGCCACTTGGGATGAATCCTCCTCAAGCTCATCCGATGAAGAGAAGGAAGGAGAAGAGCACAAGCATGTGGCACTCATGGCATTAGGAGATCAAGAGAGCAGTGATGAATCTTCCAACTCCTTCAAACGCGGCTTCATCATCTTCGGATGATGAAGAGGTAACCTTCTCCCGAACTTGAAATGTTATAGAGCAATTGCATGTTTAACCAATATGTTAAAGAAGTCAAAAAAATAAGGTTAAAAATTCATGCAATTAGAAATTGACAACAATTGAAACATCTAGGGATGATAACATAGATGACTTGCATGTTGAGATGTTAGAGGATGAGATTTAAATCATTGAAACTTGAGGTTGAAAATTTGAAATCCTCTAGGTTGAGGATGTAGATGATTTGCATGATGAATTGCTAGAAGAAGAAAACAAATCATTGAAGAGTGAAGTTGAGAGACTCAAGAATATTCTTGAGAAGTTCTCAACTAGCTCAAGACATTAGACATGATCTTGAATGTCCAAAGGGCAGTCTACAATAGGGCCGGTATTGGTTACCGACCCAAAGAACCTTCATTTGTGTCCTTGATGTCTATGACTGATATGAGACAATCTAGGACACCCAAGGTTCAAAAGAAAGTTGTCAAGGCATGGGTGCCTAAGTCTTGTTTAGTAGGTGCTTTAGGTCCCAAGGTTTGGGTACCTAAAACTTCTATTTTTCGAATTGTGTAGGTTATGATTGAGGGGGAGCATCTATCAACTTGGTTTGTTGATAGTGGGTGCTCCAAACACATGACCGGGGATAGATCATTGTTTACCACACTTCACAAGAAAAGTAGAGGTAATATTTCATTTGGTAACAATGGTAGTCTTAGGTCATAGGAATAGGAGACATTTAAATATCCGAATGTCTTAGAATCTCAAATGTCCTTCTAGTCAAGGGGATAACATTTAATCTCCTAAGTGTCAATCAATTGTGTGACACGGGTTACACAATTGATTTTCAACCAAGTCAATGTCTAGTTAGACAACATGACACCTTGGACACGGTACTAGTAGGAACAAGAGTAGACAATATTTATCAAGTTTCATTTAAAAGTGCTACTAATGTTTTTACTAAGTGTCTCATGTCAAAAGAAGAGGAGTCCACCCTTTGGCACCGGAGACTTGCACATGTTAACATGAAGAACATCCGGAAGTTGGCCAACAAGGGATTAGTTCGTGGCTTACCAAGCATCAAGTATGAAAAGGACAAATTTTGTGATGCATGTCAAATGGGTAAGCAAACAAAATCTGCACATAAAGGTAAAAGCACTGTAAGTACATCTACCGCTTTAGATTTACTTCACATGGATCTATTTGATTGTAGCACTATCATATCATTGAATGGAAGTAGATATTGCTTTGTTATCATTGATGACTTTACTAGATATACATGGACTTATTTTCTAAAATATAAGGACCAAACCTTAGATGTTTTCATTTCTTTTTGTAGAAGAGTTGAAAATGAAAAATCATCAACTATTAAGATAATTAGAAGTGATCATGGAGGTGAATTTCAAAACCAACGGTTTTTAGAATTTTGTCAAGATAGAGGTTATAGACATGAGTTCTCTACTCCTAGAACACCACAACAAAATGGTGTTGTAGAGAGGAAGAACCGTGTTTTACAAGAGGCTGCACGAAGCATGCTTAATGAGTACTCACTACCGAGTTACTTATGGGCCGAAGCTATAAATACAGCTTGCTATGTGCAAAATCGAGTCCTCATCCATAGGTTTTTAGGAAAGACTCCCCATGAACTTTGGTTTGGAAAACCACCTACGGTTAAACACCTTAGGGTGTTTGGTTGTAAGGTATTCATTCTAAATACCAAGGATCACCTTGGAAAGTTCATGGCAAAGGCTGATGAAGGGATACTAGTCGGGTATTCCCTAGTTAGCAAAGCCTACCGAGTCTACAATAAGAAATCTAGAGTGGTTGAAGAATCTTCTGACGTTGTCTTTGAAGAAATTCCGAAAGTCAATGGTCAACCAGAAGATGAAGTCCAATTCGAACTTAGGAGACTAAGTTTGAATGAGAGTCTAAATGTTGTTGATGGTGATGAGTCTGATGACGGTGAGCCTAGACAACCCATTGATCAGTCGGATCCTGAGGCTGAGCTTGTGTCTAGTGAACCCATTCAAGAAGCACCACCAACACCTAGGCAAACTAGATTAGCCTCTAGTCATCCCCAAGACCAAATTATTGGAGACATCCATCATGGGGTTAGAACTAGATCATTCTTTAGGAATGAGGCTAATGAAGTTGCCTTAATTTCCGAAATTGAACCTAGAAAAATTGATGAAGCATTAAATGATCCCGATTGGATCATTGCAATGCAAGATGAACTAGGTCAATTCGAAAGGAGTCAAGTTTAGGACTTAGTCCCTAGACCTAAGAAGACCACCATCATTGGAACCAAATGGGTCTTCAAAAACAAATTGAACCATAAGGGAGAAATCATTAGAAACAAGGCACGCTTAGTAGCCAAGGGCTATAGTCAAGTTGAAGGCCTTGATTATGATGAGACATATGCTCCCGTGGCACGATTAGAATCCATTCTATTGATGCTAGCATTTGCAGCACATCGAGGTTTCAAGTTATATCAAATGGATGTCAAATCGGCCTTTCTAAATGGTTTAATAAGAGAAGAGGTCTATGTCGAACAACCTCCAGGGTTTGAGAGTACCGAATTTCCAAACCACGTGTTCAAGCTCAAAAAGACACTTTATGGTCTTAAAGAAGCACCCCGAGCTTGGTACGAGCGGTTGTCGACGTTTTTAATTGAAAAAGGTTTTGTAAGAGGTCAAATAGACCCTACACTATTTCTACGGAGAGATGGTGACAATATTTTTATAGCCCAAGTATATGTTGATGACATAATTTGTGGCTCAAATAATAAGGGCTATTTAAATGAATTCATTGGACACATAGAAAGTGAATTTGAAATGAGTCTAGTGGGGGAGTTGACTTTCTTCCTTGGACTTGAAATCAAACAAACCCGAGATGGGATCCATGTGCACCAATAGAAGTATACTCAAGAAATGCTCCGTAAATTTAATATGAGTGATTCAAAAGAGGTGATCACTCCCATGGCTACGAACACAAGACTAGACAATGATGAGAGTGGTAAACCCGTTGATTTGACTCAATATCGGAGCATGATAGGTAGTTTGCTATACCTCACAGCTAGTCGACCTGATATTCTTTTCGCTGTGGGTATGTGCGCTAGATATCAAGTTTGTGTCAAGGAATCTCACTTAATCGTTGTTAAGAGAATTTTGAGATATCTTAAAGGCACAATTAGAGTCGGTCTTTGGTACCCCCGTACCGAATCATTTGATTTAATTGGCTATACCGATTCCGACAACGCTGGATGTAAGTTGGATCGGAAAAGCACAAGTGGGGGCTGCCAATTCCTAAGATCATCTCTAGTCAGTTGGTCAAGTCGGAAGCAACATTGTGTTGCTCTCTCCACGACCGAGGCAGAATATATCGCCATGGGAAAGAGCGTATCACAATTGTTGTGGATGATTCACACTCTAGAGGACTATGGATTGAGTTACAAAAGTGTGCAAGTGTTGTGTGATAACATTAGCACAATTAACCTAACCAAGAATCCAGTCCATCATTTTAGGACCAAACATATTGAAGTGCGTCACCACTTCATTAGGGATCATGTTGCTAGGGGAGATATTGTACTCTCACATATAGAGTCCAAGTCAAACCTAGCTGACATTTTCACTAAACCACTCCCAGAAAATGAGTTTAGCTTCTTAAGAAGGGAGTTGGGAATGTGTTGCGCTTCTTAGTTTTTATAATGCATTCAAAACCCTTCATGATTATTTCTAATTGGTGGGATACAATTGGGTAACTATGGGGACATCTCACACAAACTATAAGGCTTACCAAAACGTTTTTGCTTGCTAGAAATGGGGGTGAGATGTTAGGATCAACTCAATTTCTCAAAATGTTAATGCATCCCTTGACAATTAAGTTGACGAGATAAAAATCACTTCGGTGACCAAGTATGGGGAAAACCAATGCATAACACATGTGTATTTGGCTCCATGATCATACTTGGACATTCCAATCAAGGAAACTTGATTGGAAACTTGAATTTGGCACAATCTCGTTTGAATTTGATTAAATGATTGTTGATTGAGTATGACTCCACTTGGGTGAGCAAAGTGATTGTTGAACCTATAAGGACCTTTGATCCTTGTTCAGGGATCAATCTTAGTCAAGGGGTCACTTCCAAGATCGATATCTTTCATCAGATCTTGTCAAAAATCACTTGGAAGTCTGAAACTGAAAGTTTCAGATTGTATCAGGCAATATTAGGAACCCTGATCAGTCACTGGACCGATCAGGAGTAAGGCTGATCGGTCCCTGGACCGATCTGGCTCCCTCCTATGGTGATTGGTCCGCAGACCGATCAGAGGGGTCACAGAGACTTAATGAAATTCTGACCAAACATTCTGTGCTAGCCTGGATCGGTCCCCGGACCGATCTGGCACCCTGTGGTGATCGGTCCACAGACCGATCAGAGGGCTTCCCAAATATCATCCGACCCTACTGTTCGCTTCCTGATCGATCAGCTGATCGATCAGGAGCCTGCCTGATTGGTCACCCGACCGATCAGGACCAGGATAGTCCAATTAGGCTCTACCAGGACAGTCCGATCAGGCCAGAGCCTGATCGGTCTGGGCGCTCTCAGATCGAACGGTGATCCGTTCAATCGCATTAAAGTCTGGTTGGTGGACCGATCCACCAACCGATTAACTCCTCCAAAACCTCTCATTGCCGAACCCTAGCGCCGAAAACTCCCCCTTGCGCCTCTTCATCCCGTGCGAGAGCCTTCCTCATCTCCTTCTTCCTCTTGCGAGTGAGCGTTTGTGTGTGCGCGTGCGGTTCTGAGAAGACTTCCTGCGAGCTGTTCTTCTCTTCTGCAAGTTTTCCTTCCTTGCTCACGGTGTTGCGCTCATTTCTTGCGCCAAGGTCTTCTCCTACGCGAGCTCTTCCTCCAGACTTCAAGTTCTTCTGCACTACACCTCAATGGCACCTAAGTAAGCATTTTTGTATAGTTTTTTTTTCAGTTCTTAGAGTATGTGTTTGAGGCTAACCAAGTTCTTGTGTCTTGTTGTTGTGTCGTGACTCCTCCTTGCCATAATTTGTCTTATGATAATGTTATCTTTGATCAAATCTTACATCTGTATCAACCTGGTGCCATGATCTTATGTTTCTGCCGTGACTCTTCTTTGTCATGTCATTGATTAACTCTATCTTCATATGATCATGTCTTACCTTGTGTTCTTTTGATTATTGTGTCGTGATCAAATCTTGGGTCTATGATTAAACCTGTGTTCATATGATCTATTCAATCTTGTCCAATTGACTTAACCCATGTTCATGTGATCAATTGAACCTTGTTTTATGCCATTTCCATCCTTAGAAGGTCATCTAAGGGAAAGGAACCAGTGGAGGAATGCTCAAAGGGCAAAGACCCTTCATCATCTACACCTCCTTCGAGACCTCCTCCACCTCCACACACTAGATTTCAAAACATTCATTATGCTCTAAACTTCTAATGGCATAACTTCAAACTCATGTCATGTCGGACTGTTGACCAAACCTTCATCTACGAACATTGTCCGACAGTACGACAAATCATTGAACACTATGAACTTCAATCCATTCTTTTTCTCGAAAGGCCAATCAACTTTGATTTGGTCTCTGAATTCTATAATAACATGGTCAGTGGTGAGGGCACGGGGTGGAGGACCCGTGTCACCAGTGTCGATCTTGATTTTACTCTATCAGCCTTCACTGCATTTCTTGGTTGCCGTCGTTCCGAGAACAACTTCTCACTCTACCCTTATCCTCCTGATCCTCTTTCGGTTCCCTTTGCTGGAGTCACTCCTGACTCCATCTATGAGTATTTTCTAGGTCATCCCAGGCCAAGGGGTTCCGGTGAGCACGCCTATGATTTTCCCACATTTCCTGCTCTCCATCTTTCCCCTATAGACTATGTTTTGTTTAAGATCATTACTAACTGTTTCCTCCCGACTACCTCAAAACACCTAGATAAAATTCACTCCTTCCACTGCTTGATGCTCTACGGGATACATCAGCAGTTAGACTTTGACCCAGTGACTTCCATCTACTTCTCCATCATAGTCCACAGTCAGAGGTATGGTCAGACAGTCTACATGCCGTTTGGCCATATCATTACTGCTTTGCTGCAGTCCGTAGGTATGGATGTTTGACAGGGCCGCATTGTGCCCATGGTTCGACAGGACTGCCGCCTGGATCGTCGCATGCTCGCTCAGTCCGGCATTGTTGTCAGGCCGCAGGGGCTAAGGTGGAAGGATAAAAGACGAGTGGGGGAGTTACCAGGAGCAGCCCATACCCAGGAGCAGCCCGCTGTTACAGCAGATTACGATGAGTGGGCTCCTGACCACCGTTGGCAGGTTACAGAGCTAGAGCGGATGTTGCAGCACGAGTTACATATTTCTGAGCTCTGGCGACAGGAGGTCAGCTCAGAGTTTCAGTCTTTCGATCACCGTCTCGATGCTCTAGCATCTGATGTCTCTGAGATCAGCGCATTACAGGAGACATGGTATGAGGAATGGTATCATCATACGTTTCCTGGTGGTGCGTCCCTCAGCAGCCCTACGCCAGGGGATGTGATATATATTGCTGATTATTCAGACGATGACCACGCGGGAGATTGATGACATTGACTGTTATGATGTATGTCATATTTGATTGTGCTCAGTTCTTTTGAGGTGTCTTGACTTTGATGCAATATGATGCATCTGATATTTTGCTTGTATTTCATTATTGCCTTATCATGTTAAGGATGTTGGCTTATATGTGTTCACATGATTATTATCTGCGTATATGCCTTATTATGCATGATTATGGTTTTGCTTATGATGCCTTGCCCATATGATACATATGTATGTTTTCACCATGCCCTACTCTTGTCATATGTATTCATATGTTTCTCAAAAATTAAATCATATCTTTGTTGTTTTGAGATACCCCTAGGGTTGAGGGGGAGTATGGTTAAACTTAACAACCCTTCTAGACCCTTTTCGATGTTCAACAAAGGGGGAGAGTGTGGTTGGTTAAGTTTAGGATGATTATGCTGTAGGGGAAGGATCTTGATTCCCCTATGATTCTGAATTTGAGAAAATTGATTGGGAATCCCTAAACTTAAAATCAGGTTGTCAAACAACAAAAAGGGGAGATTGTTGATGCAGTCTGACCCTGATTGTTATTTTGGTATTGACACCGATTTTAGTTTAGGTTGATATTGATTATGATTATGGTTAAGTCCTGATCGGGGATTAGGCATGGTATGGAAAATCCAAGCTTGGAGGGCTAGGTGTTGGAAAATCCTAACCTGGAGGGTTAGGTGTGGAAAATCCTAGCTTGGAGGGCTAGGTTGTGAAAAGTCCTAATTCGGAAGGGTTGGGTAAAAATTCCTAGCTTGGAGGGCTAGGTGGAAAGTGTTAGTAATATGAGAGAAGTGTCCTAAGGCAATCGCCTTATGATTGTAATCATTTATTTTAATAAATGAATATTCACTATTTGAGTATACATGTTTGTGTATTTGATTGAGATCTTAAACTCATTTACTGAATGTCCGCAATACAATTCACAGCATGAGAGAATTTGTGATGAATTCACAACTAGTGATTATCTCTACATGTGCAATTGTGAAGTATTGAAATTGTCCCTAGTCGATGAATTGATAAATACGGACACTATCAATTCTGTTGAGACTAGCATGAGTTATTCTCTAATCAGCTGATTCTCACTGGCTGGTGACATTGGGATGTCCGGAGATAAACATGAATGCTAGTTAAGGAAACTAGTTCATTGGAGTGACTGGCTGTAAAACTTCATATGGTAATCTACATATAGATATGTCAATGAAGTTCTTACTGCAGCTTAAGTGCAATGTTCCTTTGACTTGCGGTGTTCGAGTCATCTTGGTCATGGAGACTTATACTTTGACATCTTAAGCAAGGATCTCTAAGGAGGTGTGGACCCAGGATGGTTGGGTATAAGCCGAAGTGCCCGAAGATGTTTGAACAACCTACAAAGGATTCACCACTCCTTGCGAGGAGATGTATACCCAAGGCCTATCGTCGGATTGTTACTCGAAGCCTCTGGCCAGAGCATCACATGTTCAGAGTATGAATCTCTCAGAAACATGAGAGTAACTAGAATCCGTAGGATGAGAAAAACATTGCTTGGGCTAGGTGTGACGTAGTCAGCCTAGTGGGGACTGACACACATAGACCGTGTCCTAGAACCAAGTGGGTATAAGATGGTGAAGGGAATGGGGCACGATTCATTATAGCTGCTGAAGGGTTTCAGAATTATTTCTGAGGTCAACCGTTGATCTTTCGATTAATTGGGGATCATGATGTACTACTAGGTGTCACTCATGATCATTCTATAATTGGTTAATTATAGACGGCCAACATAAATCGAAAGCCTATTTAGTCACACGCACTACGAGTAATCCGAGGGATTTAAAACGAGTTGAAAATTAGATTTTCCGATCAAGAGAGATAAGTCGAATCTGAATTTTTCAGAGACGCATTAGAAGCATAAAATGGCTAAGTCTTTTGAAGACTTATTGGACGAATTAAATGAGTTTAATTCGTATGGTATAGGCTTGGGTTTGGCCGGCCAAAGAGGGTCCCCACCCTCTTTGTTTGGCCGGCCACATTAAAAGGGGAGAACCAAATTGTTTGGTTTAAATTATAAAATAAACCGAGCGTGGTTTGCTTTATAAAATTATGGATAATATATATAAATTTTTATAAACCGAAGTTTGGTTTATTATTTTCATGGAAATTAAAATAAACTTTGAATAGTTTATTTTATTTTATAAAATCAATTATGAATTGATTTTTCCATGATAAGAAAAATTTATATAATAAATTTCTTGTGAAAATTTATTCCATAATAAAAAGGGAGACATGATTGTTTTTATTATAAATTAAATTATGATAAAAACTTGGCATGATGGAATAATTCATAGAAAAATTTATATGATAAATTTCTTATGAAAATTTATTCCGTAAAAAGGAGACTTGGCGATTGAGAGACTACTATATAAAGGAACCAAGGCAAGGCTTGGAAATCAATCTAAGAGATCTAGAAATTAGCCCTCTCTCTCTCTCCTTCTCTCCCTCTCCCTCCTCTAGTGCCGCCGGCCCTAAAAGGAGGACCCCTTTGTTGCCGTGAGCTTCATCCACCAAGCAGCTGCCGAAGAAGAAGAAGAAGCGGGCGCAACTCCATCCTTCCTCCCGGAATCTTGATTCCGTTCTTCGTTTGGTGGTTAGTCTTCCCATCTCTCTCTTGGTATTCTTGTCGTGCCTTTGGAGAATCTAGTAGTTCTTGTCGGCACGAAACTCGTGGCTTTGCGAAGTCATCCTGAAGAAAACTCGGCGTGGACGCGAATAGAGGCGGAGCTTCCAAGGGACGCTTATGGTTGGATCTCGTCCCTTCCTTCGAGTTACGCGAGGTATTAAGTAAATTAGTTTACTTTCTGCAAAATTTTAACATATGATCATGTCTACACAATATAAGGTTGCATGCTTAAATGTGTGGTTAAATAATTTGGGAAATTATTTATGCTAAATCTTCCACTGCACGTAATAAATTTTAAAATTACGAACCCGCATCCATGTCAACATGCACCCGGTCCCAACAGAAAGTCCTAACTTGGAGGGTTAGGTGAAAAGTCCCAACTTGGAGGGTTAGGTGAAAAAGTCCTGGCTTGGAGGGTCAGGTTCCTAGCTTGGAGGGCTAGGTCTTGAAAAGTCCTAATTCGGAACGGTTAGGTGAAAAGTCCTAGCTTGGAGGGCTAGGTGAAAAGTCCTAACTTGGAGGGTTAAGTGAAAATTCCCAACTTGGAGGGTTAGGTGAAAAATCCTTAGCTTGGAGGGCTAAGGTGGATGAAATCCTAGCTTGGACGGCTAGGTTTGAGTCCCTGGATCGGTCTGGTGACCAATCAGGGAAGTTGGCATGCTGCTCCTTCGTGGATCGGTCTGGTGACCGATCCAGCGATGACTGATCGGTCTGGTGACCGATCAGGGAGCGCACAGTGAGGTTGGGAACCTACTGTGTGGCTCCTGATCGGTCTGGTGACCGATCAGGGAGCAGGTCGTTGCCTCATTGCTTGGCTCCTGATCGGTTCGGTGACCGATCAGGGAGCAGGCAGCTTCCTCACTGCCTTGCTCCTGATCGGTCTGGTGACCAATCAGGGACCCCACAATGAGTTGAGTTCTCTCGCTGATCAGTTCGTGAACGGTCCGGTGACCGATCAAAGACTTAGGATTTGATTTCCGCGGTTACTGTTCACTCAGACGTGGACCGATCAGGCTTGAGCCTGATCGGACAGTGTCTGTCCTGATCGGTCTGGTGACTGATCAGGCTTCACTCTGTTCGGTCTAGTGACCGATCAGGCTTGTGTCGCCGCGAGAGCTGGGAGTCCCAGCAAAGCGGTGGATCGGTCTGGTGACCGACCCACGAGCCCTGGATCGGTCCGGTGACCGATCACTTTAATTCAAATTGCACTGTCAGACGCTCTGATCGCGTCTGACCGTATCCGATTCTCTGCATTTGATCCCTGATACTTGATTTTCTGAGTGATATGTTGTTCTAATGCTCTGATTAAGCTGCAGGTGACAGGGAAGGATTTAAACACTCAAGGAGAGTCAATGGAGGCCTTTCCTTGGAGCAGGTTTGTCTATTTTTCCATCTCAGGTTGAAACGGGCACTAGCGCTGGCTGGAGCTGTTGACTGGGGATTGTCTTAGGGAAGCTCAGGGAGTTCAGAAGAGCTCAGTGGTGGCTGGTGGATGTAGGTGAGCAGCTGGAGGCTGTAGTGAGATGTTGTCACCTAGCGTTCAAGAGGGAAACAAAAGGAGCGGGTTGGAGCAGAGCAAGAAGAAGTTGTTGTTGCCTTGGTTTTGAGCTGCGATTTCTTGCTGCGTGCTTGTGTTCCTAGCTGATCATCCTCTCTTGAGAAAGCTACTGTGATCCTTGAAGCAACCATCTCTTGCTTGAGCACTTGGAGGAAGGAACAAGAGGCTTTGAGTCCAACAGCGAGAAGACACGAAGAAAGGGTTCTTGCGTGAGATCGTCGCTGGGTGGAGCTTGGAAGAAGCTTGCTGTGTTCTTGTCTTTGCTAAGTGCTAAGTAAGATCTTTCTTGTGTTTCATTGTGCTTAAAACTATATCTTTGATTGAACCGCTGTGGAGAGGTTACTCCACCGAGAAGGAGGTTGCTTTCTATCCGGTGTTCACCGGGGCATGATTTGCCGATGATCAAGGGATCGTCCACCTTACGGGCACGCCAAGGAGTAGGGACAAGTTATCCCCGAACCTTGTAAATGTTAGTGATATGAGAGAAGTATCCTAAGGCAATCGCCTTATGATTGTAAACATTCATTTTAATAAATGATAATTCACTATTTGAGTATACATGTTTGTGTATTTGATTGGGAAATTAAATTACAACAACTAACTTTAAATTGGACGGCTCCCCGAGGCTCAATCCAAAATAAAGAATTTTGTTGACAATTTAAAACCCAATTCAAATTTAATTGTCAATTAATTGTCCATAAATTTGTCTAGACTTTCTTGAAAGAAAGTGCCCAAAATTGCGAGATTTGGAGAGCAGGCGAGATCCGAAAGGTTCAAAGTCTCCAGACTCCTCTTCACCACTAAGATGCAGGAAGGCACTTCTGCCTCGTAGTTTGTGTTAAAGATGTTGGGGTACATTGAGCGACTGAACACACTCGGTTTTGCAATGGATCATGAACTAAGTATTGACTTAATTCTGAGTTGTTTGCCCAAAAGTTATTCACAATTTGTGATGAACTATCGAATGAACAAACTAGAGACCACCATTCCTGAGTTGCTCAACCTGCTGAAGACTGTGGAGCCTTCTGTAAAGCCGGATCAAAAGATGTTACTGTTAGTTGGTTCCTCGAAGAAAGGTTCTAAGAGGAAGGCCAAAGAACAGAATAAAGGAAAGAAGAAAAAGGCCAAAAAGACTGAAAAGAAACCAAAAGGAACTTGCCATCATTGTGGCAAGGAGAGTCACTGGCGAAGAAACTGCAAGGTTTATCTTGAGTCCTTGAAGAAGAAGGCATCTGATGCCCCATCCTCTTCAGGTATCTTCGTTATTGAATGTCACTCTATTTCCTCAAATACCTGGGTACTTGATACTGGGTGTAGCTCACATATATGTAATGACATACAGGGGCTAAGGAATAGAAGACTCGTCAAAGGAGAAGCGAATTTGCGAGTTGGAAACGGAGCAAAGATTGCTGCTCTTGCCATCGGAACATATTTGCTAAAGCTCCCTACAGGACGTGTCTTAGAATTGGATAATTGTTATTTTGTTCCTTCGTTAATAAAGAACATTGTATCTATTTCATGTTTGAATGAAAAGGGTTATCATTTAACTTTTAGTAACAATTGTTGTTACATAACTTTAAATGGCGTTCTTTATGGAAATGGAACTTTATGCAATGGTATCTACACGTTAGATTTATCAGGTGACGTTTTCAATATCGAAGTTAGCAACAAACGTGCTAGAATAGATAATCAAATAGACTCCTACACTTGGCATTGCCGTCTTGGCCATGTAAGTAAGAAACGCATGACCGAATTACACCGATGTAGAATTCTGGAATCATTTGAACCCGGTTCATTTGATACATGCGAATCATGCTTAAAAGGCAAGATGACCAAATTACCCTTTTTCGGAAAAGGTAATCCAGTGGGAGAATTGCTTGGTCTAATACATACTGATGTATGTGGACCAGTGTCAACTCTTGCACAAGGAGGCTATAGCTACTTCATCACCCTTATCGATGATCACTCATGATTCAGGTATGTGTTCTTGATGAAACACAAATCTGAAGCTTTTGAGAAATTCAAAGAGTTCAGAAATGAAGTAGAGAAACAACTTGGCAAAAGTATTAAAATACTTCGATCCGATCGGGGTGGTGAATACTTGAGTCAAGAGTTTCAAGATTATCTTAGGGACAATGGGATATTGTCCCAATGGACTCCGCCGTATACACCACAGCATAATGATGTATCTGAGAGGCGCAACTGAACCTTAATGGACATGGTTAGGTCGATGATGAATCATGCAATTCTTCCAAAATCCTTTTGGGGCTATGCACTTAAGACAGCTGTTTACTTGCTAAACAGAGTCCCGACCAAGGTAGTCTCCACTACTCCATATGAGACATGGAATAGTAAGAAACCTCACTTAACTCACCTTAAGATATGGGGTTGTCCTGCTTATGTGAAGCGGACTGTATCAGACAAATTGGATGCTAAGTCTGATAGATGTCTATTTATTGGATACCCTAAGGAAACGAAGGGTTACCAATTCTATCATCCCTTGGAACAAAAGGTGTTTGTTTCAAGGCATGCTGTATTTTTGGAAAGAGAATTTCTTTTACAAGAAAACAGTGGAAGTGGCATTGAACTTGATGAAGTTCAAGAAACTCCAATAGACATTACAGAGACACCTAGTCTAGACCCACAACCAATAACTCATGATGATGAGCTATCAGTTGAACCTAAAACAACACCACCTCTTCGTAGGTCTGATAGGACACGCAATATTCCAGAGAGATACGGATTTCTCATAAGTGAATCGAACGACATGTTACTCATAAGCGATGACGAATCTATCAGTTATGAAGATGTTCTGAAAAGTTCAGAAAGGGAAAAATGGCTTGAAGCCATGAAATCAGAAATGGATTCTATGTACGAAAATCAAGTATGGGACTTGGTTAACCCACCTGAAGGGATTAAGCCCATAGGGTGCAAGTGGGTTTTCAAGAAGAAAATCGACATGGAAGGTAAGTCCATTCGGATGCTCCTGGCCGTAGCAGCTCATTATGATTATGAGATATGGCAAATGGATGTGAAAACAACTTTCCTTAATGGAAACCTGCTTGAGGATGTATACGTGATACAACCTGAAGGTTTCACATTGGTTGATAAAACCAAAGTATGCAAGCTTCGACGATCCATATATGGACTAAAGCAAGCATCTAAGAGCTGGAACATCCGTTTTGATGAGACAATCAAAAAGTTTGATTTCTCACAAATTCCTGACGAACCTTGTGTGTACAAGAAGGTTAGTGGGAGTGCAGTCGTATTCCTAGTATTATATGTCGATGACATATTACTTATAGGAAACGATATATCAGTCTTACAATCAGTTAAAATTTGGTTGTCCAAAACTTTCTCCATGAAAGACCTGGGAGAAGCAACCTATATCCTTGGGATTAGAATCTATAGAGATAGATCAAAACGGTTGCTTGGTCTTTCGCAGTCTACGTATATAAACCGAGTGCTAAAAAGGTTTAGCATGTCGGAATCCAAGAAAGGTTACCTTCCCATCAGGCATGGGATCAACCTTTCAAAGTCTATGTGTCCGCGCACAGAAGACGAGAGGATTTGCATGAATAAGATTCCTTATGCATCCGCGATAGGATCTATCATGTATGCTATGTTATGTACAAGGCCTGATGTATCGTATGCTTTGAGCGTCACAAGCAGATACCAGTCGGATCCAGGAATGGATCATTGGGTGGCTGTCAAGACAATCCTTAAGTACTTAAGAAGAACTAAGGATGTGTTCCTAATATATGGAGAAGGAGATATGGTAATACGTGGGTATACAGATGCCAGTTTCCAGACAGATAAGGATGACTCCAAATCTCAGTCTGAATACGTATTTACTTTGAATGGAGGCGCAATAAGTTGGAAGACTTCCAAACAAGACACCGTAGCGGATTCTACCACGGAAGCGGAATATATCGTAGCTTTGGAAGCAGCAAAGGAAGCAGTCTGGATCAAGAAGTTTGTCTCCGAACTTGGCGTGGTTCCAACCATTGATGAAGCAGTGCCGGTTTACTGCGACAACAATGGAGCTATTGCACAAGCAAAGGAACCAAGGTCTCATCAGCGATCCAAACACGTGCTTCGCCGCTATCATCTGATCAGAGAGATTATAAGTAGGAATGACATACAAATTGAGAAAATTCCCACTGAAAGGAATTTAGCGGATCCTTTAACTAAGGCCTTGCCTCAAAGCAAGTTTGAGGGTCATGTTAGAGCCTATGGTATTAGATACCGTAGCGATTGGCATTAGGCCAAGTGGGAGTTTGTTAGTGATATGAGAGAAGTGTCCTAAGGCAATCGCCTTATGATTGTAAACATTCATTTTAATAAATGATAATTCACTATTTGAGTATACATGTTTGTGTATTTGATTGGGATCTTAAACTCATCTACTGAATGTCCGTAATACAATTCACAGCATAAGAGAATTTGTGATGGGATCACAACTAGTGATTATCTCTACATGTACAATTGTGAAGTATTGAAAATATCCCTAGTCGATGAATTGATAAAAACGGACGCTATCAATTCTGTTGAGACTAGCATGGGTTATTCTCTAATCAGCTGATTCTCACTGGCTAGTGACATTGGGATGTCCGGAGATAAACATGGATGCTAGTTAAGGGAACTAGTTCATTGGAGTGACTAGCTGTAAAACTTCATGTGGTAATCTATATAGATATGTCAATGAAGTTCTTACTGCAGCTTAAGTGCGATGTTCCTTTGACTTGCGGTGTTCAAGTCATCTTGGTCATGGAGACTTATACATTAACATCTTAAGCAAGCATCTCCTAGGAGGTGTGGACCCAGGATGATTGGGTATAAGCAGAAGTGCCCGAAGATGTTTGAGCAGCCTACAAAGGATTCACCACTCCTTGCGAGGAGATGTATACCCAGGCCTATCGTCGGATTGTTACTCAAAGCCTCTGGCCAGAGCATATCATGTTTAGAGTGCGAGTCTCTTAAATACATGAGAGTAATTAGAAATCCAAAGGACGAGAAAGACACAACTTGGGCTAGGTGTGACGTAGTCAGCCTAGTGGGGACTGACACAAATAGACCGTGTCCTGAACCAAGTGGGTATAAGATGGTGAAGGGAATGGGGCACGATTCATTAGAGCTGCTGAAGGGTTTCAGAATTACTTCTGAGGTCAAACCGTTGATCTTTCGATTAATTGGGGGTCATGATGTACTACTAGGTGCCACTCATGATCGTTCTATAATTAGTTGATTATAGACGACCAACATAAATCGAAAGCCTATTTAGTCACACGCACTACGAGTAATCCGAGGGATTTAAAACGAGTTGAAAATTGGATTTTTCGATCAAGTGAAATAAGACGAATCTGAGTTAATCAGAGGCGCAACGGAAACTTAAAATGGGTAAGTCTTTTGAAGGCTTATTGGGCGAATTAAATGAGTTTAATTCGCGACGGTTCGGCTCGGTTTGGCCGGCCAAAGAGGGTGCCAACCCTCTTTGGTTTGGCCGGCCATTAAAAGGGGGATAAACCAATTTATTTAGTTTAATTAATAAAATAAATCTAGCACGATTTGTTTTATAAATTATGGATAAATAAATCTATGTAAAGAAATTTATATAAATAAATTTATAGAAATTTATTCTTTTATGGAAATTAAAATGATCCATGAAATGGTTTCTTTTAATTTTATAAAATCAATTATGAATTGATTTTTCCATAATAAGAAAGTTTATAAATTTTTTATAAAATTTATTCCATAATAAAAGAAGAGAAGGTATTTGTTTTATTATAAGTTAGTTATAATAAAACTTGGCTTAAACGGAATAATTAATAAGAGAATTTATAGGATAAATTTCTTATGAAAATTCCGTTAAGAGGGAGACTTGGCAAGGGAGAGGTTACTATATAAAGGAACCAAGGCTAGGCTTTAATTGCTTAATCAATAGAGTAATCAAGAGATTAATTCTCTCCCTCTTATTCTCTTCTCCTTCTCCTTCCCTCTTAGGGCCGGCGCCCCTTGCCACTCTTAGGGCCGACGCCCCTTGTCCAACCTAGGCCGACTCAACCTCACCCTTCCAAGGGTTGGCGTGAGCAAGGATCACCAAGAAGGAGCCAAACAAGAAGAAGAAGAAGCGGATCGCAACTCCTCTCTTCCCGGAATTTGGATTCCATTTCTGTTGGTTAGTTTTCCATTCTTTTCTCTTGTCTTCTAGTTGTGTCTTTAGAGAATCTAGTAGTTTCTCGTCGGCACAAAACTCGTGACTTTGCGAAGTCATCCCGAAGAGAACTCCGGCGTTGACGCGAATAGAGGCGGAGCTTCCAAGGGACGCTACGGTTGGATCTCGTCCCTTACTTCGAGTTACGCGAGGTATTGAAGTAAATTAGTTTACTTTTCCGCAAGTTTTAATTTATGATCATGTCCACACATCATAAGGTTTCATGCTAGATACGAGGTTAAAATAATTTAAGAAATTATTTATGCTAATTCTTCCGCTGCAAGTAAAAATTAAAATTTTATGAACCCGTATCCTTGTCAACATGCACCCGGTCCCAACAGTAAATCCTCTTGTTAGCGTTCTTGTGTTTGCTCATAGTTTTAGGGTTTTGATTTTCTGCATACTCTGTTTCTATTCTTTCCGCTGTGCTACTAACGATTGAAGTGCAGAAATTCGATAAGTGTCAAAGTCCAAGTATTTGGCTATATTCACCCCCCCCCTCTCTCTAGCCATCCGAGTTCCAACACATGGGCCTTGGAGTAGGAGCCGACCGCGACTCCGAACCAAGTAAAACTACTTGAGTTCTGTGTGTGTGTTTTGTTTAAATTCCGCTGCGTACTTTCTCTTTTCTTAATCGAAAGTTTTCACGATATTCACCCCCCCCCCCTCTATCGTGTTTCTCGATCCAACAAATTCTAGGGTTAAAAGTCTAGAAAGGGAAAATCAAGCCTTGAGGGCAAGGCTTGAAAAATTAGAAAAGACCCTAGAAGATTCATGGTTGGATCTAAGGGTTTAGATATAGTGTTGGGTAGTCTAAAACCCAACCATGATAGATCGGGGTTGGGATACCCGGTCTAAGGTCTCCAATGTCAATGAAAAGAAGTATGCTAGGATAGCATATAACTATGGCAAGAAGGAGAAGTCCAAGAATGGCAAGGGGATACCATCAAAGGTAAAAAGGATGATTTAACCAACGACAAGGTGTCTAAGGTTAAAAATGTTAGGTTTGTAGGCCAAGAATCACCGGGGGGCACACCGGTGTGGTCTAGTATGGGTTGAGTCACCTAGGGAGGTGGCTAGGGCTAAGAGCTCGAGGGGGAGCTCTAGGAGTCTTTGGGATCTATGGTAAGTGGATCTTAGGAGGCTTTCTTCTAAAAGAATAGATGAATTATGAAATGTGCCAAAGGGTTGGAAGACTAGGGGTAAGTCTTAATCCTAGGGAATTGACACATTAAAAGGAATTTATGGAGAAAAAGATGAAAATGGGAGTATATTTGATAAAAATTAAGGTTTAATGTGTAAATGACATATAACTCAGTGATAGAAATGTATTATGGTCAGGTATGAGAGGATACATCAAGGAGAGGCCTAAATTAGGACTTTTGGATAAGTTTAAGTGACACAATTTAGGAAGGGTTGAATTTTGTGCCAATCTTAGGATCCGAAGTAGTTTGTTTGAAAACATATTTTCGCAAGTAGACATAGGCTCCACAAATCTCTCCCACGAAATTTCAGATTTTTTGGAGATTTGTGAAATTAGTTAGGCATTTCTGAAATTAGGCTGAAAAACTGAAATTCAGGTACCAGTCGACTGGTTCAGAACCAATTGACTGGTCCAGATGAATTCGACATTGGGAACCTTTGTTTGTTTTGCCAGTCGACTACCCCTGGGGCAGTCGACTGATCCGTCGGTTTAAATGGAAAAGACATATTGGATAATAAGAACTTGCATAATTTGATGCATAAGAAAGGTTCATGTTACTTTATGAGATTTTGTGTCATGATTTAATGTTGATTGTATGAAATGAGGCTCTGAGGATATCATGGAATTCAAGGAAGATTGATAAGGGCATATGTATCTAGGGTTAAGAGATAAGAAGAAGGGAATTTTATCATATCAAGAATACATAGGAAAAAGGGAAGAATTGAAGGCAGTTATATGTGTGAAATATTAATGAATGGAGGTGACAAACACATGACATTATGTCTAGGTTTCAAAGTTGATACAAAATGACCATATTTGAGGAAATTAGAGTTTGTACCAAGAATCAAGCACATTTGAAATTTTTCATGGAACTATATTTTTCTAGGATAGGGTATATCCTAACAAATGTGCTTGCAAATTTTTAGATTTTTCTGGGGTTTCTAGAATTTTCTAGAAGTTTCTGAAATTAGGCTGAAATTTAGAAGTTGACTGTATCAGTCGACTGACCAGGGGCAGTCGACTGGTAAGTCTGTATGTTGATTTCTGAAGGGTTTTTCAGAAATGAAGTGAGTTCTTTTTGGTACCAGGGGTAGAGTTGCTTGGGGAAATCTTTTGATGGTGTCAAAAGAGAAGAATTTGGGGTGTTAAGTTAGGTTTAACTTGACAAAAGAATGGATGGTGTTAAGTTGGGGTAGAACTTAACTTGGTATTATGGTGTTAAGTGTTGAGGCAGTCTGGCCCGGTTGTTGTTTTGGTGTTTGACAATGATTTAAGTTTAGTTGAGCGAATTTGGGTTAAAGTCCTGGTCGGGGACTGGGCATGAAACCCTGGTGAGTGAAGCCAGGTCCTAGCTTGTGAAGCTAGGTTGAAATCCCGGTGAGTGAAGCCGGGTCCTGGTGAGTGAAGCCAGGTGATAGAAATCCCGGTGAGTGAAATCAGGTCCTGGTGAGTGAAGCCAGGTGTTGGAAATCCCGGTGAGTGAAGCCGGGTCCTGGTGAGTGAAGCCAGGTGTTGGAAATCCCGGTGAGTGAAGCCGGGTCCTGGTGAGTGAAGCCAGGTGTTGAAAAGTCCTAATTCGGAAGAGGTGGGTGAAAAGTCCTAGCTTGGAGGGCTAGGTGAAAAGTCCTAGCTTGGAGGGCTAGGTGAAAAGTCCTAACTTGGAGGGTTAGGTGAAAAGTCCCATCTTGGAGAGTTAGGTGAAAAAGACCTGGCTTGGAGGGTCAGGTGCCTAGCTTGGAGGGCTAGGTTGGATGAAGTTCTAACTCGGAAGGGTTGGGTGAAAAGTCCTAGCTTGGAGGGCTAGGTGAAAAGTCCTAGCTTGGAGGGCTAGGTGAAAAGTCCTAACTTGGAGGGTTAGGTGCAAATTCTCAACTTGGAGAGTTAGATGGAAAATCCTTAGCTTGGAGGGCTAAGGTGGCTGGAAAACTTAGCTTAGAGGGCTGAGTTTGAGTCCCTGGATCGGTCTGGTGATCGATCAGGGATTCTGGCATGCTGCTCCTTCGTGGATCGGTCTGGTGACCGATCCAGCGATGACTGATCGGTCGGGTGACCGATCAGGGAGCACACAGTGAGGTTGGGAACCTACTGGTGCTGCTCCTGATCGATCTGGTGACCGATCAGGGAGTATGCGTTTCACCCATTGACTGGCTCCTGATCGGTCCGGTGACCGATCAGGGAGTGAGCAGT